>PVIU01010737.1:0-68477 GCA_004026605.1 Ondatra zibethicus | reverse complement strand
TGGGGGTGGGCCTTGGACTTCCAACAGGGCAGGGCACCATGCCCTCTTTCAAGGAAGAAGGGGGAGGGAGGAGGGGTGGGGGTAGTGGGAGGGGACCGGGAGAAGGGGAAGAAAGGAAAAAAAATTTTTTTTTTTATCTTTAATTATGTTCTTGAATGGAAAAAATAAAACAAAACAATGTATGGAAAAAAAAATATAGAGCTCAATAAAAATTAATTTAAAATATATATGCACATGTATATAAAATTCTTAAGAACAAATTATTTTAATTATAAATGAAAATTAATTATAATAAAATTTTAAAAATAAGAAATATATTCCTATTTGATACAATTTTTGATTTTTTTACATTTTCTTACTTAATCCTTGGTTTTAAAATTAGAAGACTTACTGTGTTTTTTGTTAATATTCATAAGCAATTTCTGCAAATATTTTCTATTATATACATTGTTCAAAATAATGTAAGGAAATTTGTCTGGTATATAAGACAAGAAAGAAGGGCATTTTTATAATGTGATTACTTGGCTTTGAAATATTAAGCTTTTGTTATTGAATTTTTTTTTGTTTTGTTTTTCGAGACGGGGTTTCTCAGTAGCTTTGGAGCCTGTCCTGGAACTAGCTCTTATACACCAGGCTGGCCACGAACTCACAGAGTTCCGCCTGCCTCTGCCTCCCAAGTGCTGGGATTAAAGGCATGTGCCACCACCGCCTGTCTGTTACTGAAATTTTAAGTATGTATGTTATTACATTTCCTTTCTCAAATATCCAAATAATGTAATAATGATTTTTACTTCTAATCATGTCTAAATGATAACATTTTTTAATTGACAGATATGCAGTTGTTACATATGTCTATGTTTAACATGGTGAACTTTTGTCATGAAGAAAGTAGTGAAAAGAAAACTTAAAGTTCTACCCTCTACAGAATACTTTGGCATTCATAGTAAAGGTTAGGAAAAGTAAAGAAAGTGACATCTTTCCTGAACTAATATCCATATTTTAAATGTGAGCCATGATGACATAAAATTCTTCTCTTTAAAATTATAGCAGCTACTACTTAAAGGCTTCTCTTGACCTGAATGTAAAGCTTATAATGTGATAAATTATTTCTCACTATTTTTAAAGATTGATTCTTTTTTTTTTTTTTTTTTGATTACCCAAGGAGGCCTTGCTCCCTCTGGGAAGTGCATGGATTGTGGGATGGGAGAGGCTGGGGCTCAGGAGAAGAGGAGGGATGGAAACTGGAGGTGGTAAGTAAAATGAAAACAATATTCCTTATATTTTCAAGCAACTAACTTTTCAGTAATTAAAGTTAAAATTTTGGCTATCTCATTGATTCTTTGTACTGTTTTCTTTGTTTCTATTTTGTTGATTTCAGCTTTCGTTTTGATTATATCTTGCTATCTAGTTCTCCTGGGTGAATTTGCTTCTTTTTGTTTTCAAATGTTCTGCTAATTCACTGGTGTGGGATTTTTCTAGCTTCTTTCTGTGCACATTTAGTGATACGAACTTTCCTCTTTACACTGCTGTTATTGTGTCCCATAAATTTGGGTATGTTGTGTGATCATTTTCATTAAATTTTATGAGGTTTTGTTCTTCAAGAAAATTAACAAAATAGATAATCCTTCATCCAAACTAACCAAAAGGCAGAGAGAATATCCAAATTAACAAAATCAGAAATGGAAAAGGGACATAAAAACAGACATAGAGGAAATCCAGAGAATCATTAGGTCATGTTTCAAAAGCCTGTACTCCACAAAACTTAAAAACTTAAAGGGAATGGACAACTTTCTGGATAAATATCATGTGCCAAAATTAAATCAAGACCAGATAAGCAAATTAAAAAGACCTATAACTTCTAAATAAACAGTCATCAAAAGTCTCTCAAAAAAAAAAATCCAGGACAAGATAGTTTCAGCTCAGAATTCTACAAGATTTTCGAAGACTTAATACAAGTACCCCTCAAATTTTTCCACACAATAGAAACAGAATGAATGTTGCCAAACTCTTTTTATGAGTCTACAATTACCCTGATACGCAAACCACATATAGATATTTATAAAAAAGAGAATTACAGACCAATCTCATTCATGATTATTGAGACAAAAATACTCAATAAAATACTGGCAAATCAAATCCAAGAACATATCAGAAACATCACCATGATGAAGTCGGCTTCATCCCAGATATGCAGGGTTAATTCAACATACAGAAATCTGTCAATGTAATCTACCATATAAACAAACTGAAAATATAAAAACCACATGATCATCTCTTTAGATGCTAAAAAAGCCTTTGACAAACTACAACATCCTTTCATGATAAAGGTCTTGGAGAAAGCGGGCTTACAAGGAACATACCTAAACATAATAAAGGTAAAGGCAATAAATAGCAAGCCAACAGCCAACATCAAACTAAATGGAGGGAAACTAAATGGAGGGAAATCAGGAACAAGACAATATTCTCCACTCCATATCTATTCAATATAGTTCTTGAGGTCCTAGGTAGAGCAATAAGAGAATGAATGGATATCAAGGGGATACAAATCAGAAAAGAAGTTGAACTCTCACCACTTGCTGATGATATGATAGTTTACATAAGTGACCTCAAAAATTATACCAGGGAACTTCTACAACTCATAAATACTTTCAGTAATGTGGTAGGATACAAGATGACCTCAAAAAAAAATCAGTAGCGCTCCTTTACACAGATGATTAATGGGCTGAGAAAGAAATCAGAGAAACATCACCCTTCACAATAGCCACAAATAGCATAAAATATCTTGGGGTAACTGTAACAAAATGCTGGAAGTTATGTATGACAAGAACTTTAAATCTTTGAAGAAAGAAATTGAAAAAGACACAAGAAAGTTGAAAGATCTCCCATGGTCTCGTGTAGGTAGAAATAACAATAAAAAATGTCAGTCTTACCAAAAGCAATCTATAGATTCAATGCAATGCCCATCAAAATACCAGCAAAATTCTTCACAGACATCAAAAGAATGGGCCTCAACTTCATATGGAAAAGCTAAAATCCCAGGATAGCCAAAACAATCCTGTACAATAAAAGAACTTCTGGAGACATCACAATCCCTGACTTCAAACTGTACTACGGAGCTACAGTTCCGTACTGAAACAGCCTGGTATTGGCATAAAAATAGACAGGAGGACCAATGGAATTGAATAGACCCAGATACTAATCCACACACCTACAAACACATGATTTTTGACAAAGAAGCAAAACATATAAAATGGAGGAAAGAAAGCATATTTAACAAATGGTGCTGGCATATCTGGATATCAACACGTAGAAGAATGAAAATAGACCCATATTTATCACCATGCACAAAACTCAAGTCCAAATGGATCAAAAACTTCAATATAAAGCCAACCACTCTGAATCTTTTAGAAGAGAAAGTGGAAAGTACACTTGAACACATTGGCACAGGAGACCACTTCTTAACTATAACCCCAGTAGCACAGACACTGAGAGAAACAATTAATATATGGGACCACCTGAAACTGAGCAGCTTCTGCAAAACAAAGGACATTGTCAACAAGACAAAAACAACCACCTACAGAAAGGGATAGCAGCAGTTTTCACATCAGATTTTTAAAATTTTGACTCACTTATGTGGAAATAACTAGGCTAGCTAAAGATAAAAACAATTATATTTTAGTTATTATAAGAGGAAATATCATGAAATAGAAAATGAGAAATCCAAGCACAGCAATGTACCACGGGAAAAGGCGCAGAGAGAGCACATATGGAGGTGCACACCTTTTTACCTGGGTCCCAGCAAAGCCACGCCTTAACTAAGATCGGCCCTTAAAGATTATTGGTTAACAAGGCATTTTCCATCATCTCCCCATTTTGTCTAAACAAGAGTGATCCAAATCCAGTACATAGATATATACAACAGGAACAGATACCCAGTATAAAATTAGAACCAATATGAGCAATCTTGGGTAAGTAACACATGACAAATGTTTTAATGAACATTCTATTCCAAAGAGTCTAAATTTTGTATCAGAAAAAGCTTGGCTAAGTCATTAGAGGAATGTAGATAAAATTATCTAATCTTTAACCCCATTGAAGGCCTGGGAGCTAAGTAATATTACTTGAGCCGGCAGGAAATGCAATCAAGCAGCTTCCAAAGCAAGCAATATATGACGGAGACAATTAGCTTCCTGAGCAATCACCCAAAGTCTCATTTGCAACGTTGAAGCCACCAACTTTGGCTAAGGCCTAGTGTAACTTACAGACCATTCTTAGAGGCAGGAAATTTTTTAGAACCATCTTACCTTCTCTTGGCAAGATTTGACAGCCTTTTTCCTTGTGTCCTGCTTATCAATTTTTGGATACCACATACATTGTCAATGATTGAGGCATGGGCAGTTCTTAGCCCAAAGGCCAAATGTGCCAAGAAAAAAAAACAAACTCCAAGTGGAGTGTCTTCCAGTGTTTAACATTCTCTCAGGAAATGATTGGTTGTGTCAGGAGAAATCATGTCTTATGTCAACAGAACCCTAAATTTTTTAGATTCCATGTTTTACAAATTCTTGAATTTGTTGAAAATTACCTATCTAGACAGAATACAATATCAATGTATCTAAAGAACCTAATTAATATGACTGCATGTATAACAAACAAAAACAACTATTGACCTAACATTTAATATTTGTATAACTTAAAGATTAAGACTTCAGGTCAGAATATTAAATAATCTTTAAACAAATGTGTAGCAAATGAGGACAATGACCTCAAAAGGTTAAATATCTTATTTAGAGTTAAGAATAATATATAATACAATACAAAAATATATCCTAAAGGTTGTATCACTATACAAAATGTACTAAACAGAGGTAGAAACATACATGTACACAATCTGACAGAATAACTTTGCATAGATTTACAAATATTGTAAACAGAAAAAACAAATATAATTTGAACTTGTATTAATATACAAAAACTATACCAATGTAAATTATCCATAAATAATAGCTCACAAGTACTTACTCTATTACCCACTATTATTATCCTTCCACCCCAACCCTCACCTGATACAAGTAACACCAACCCCTAAACGGTGTTCCCAACACTGAGGACAAACTTTTTAGGGAGATGGGGCATTGTGTAGGCACACAGGGGAATGTGCTGCTTGAGCCCACACACCAGGGCTGGGATTCTATAGGCAACATGTTGGATGCCACCTGTGGGAATAACCAGGCTAGCAAAGGATAAGACAATTATATTTTATTTACTCTAAGGGGAAAACTCACGAAACTGGAAATGAGAAATCCAAGAACCGCAATATCCCATGGGAAAAAAAAGTGCAGAGAGAGCATACACAAAGATGGACACCTTTTTACCTGGGTCCCATTGGAGCCATGTCTTAACTAAGACCCACCTCTTAAAGATTATTGGTTTACAAGGCTTTCCCTATCACATTTAGGTATTTATCTTCTTACATTTAGTATAAAACTGAATTGGGCATGCCTACATTCTAGTGAACAAAACAATGTGTACCTTTTCAGAAACTCTGAATCCAGTAACAGCATAACTAACACAGTTCCATCTTCTTGTCTTAGTACATACCACTTATAGGGTTATGTGAATTGTAGATTTTTTGTTGTTGTTGATAAATACCAAAAAGTCTCTATTTTCTTTGTGGCAGGGTTCTCTGCTTTGATGAAAATATGAATAACACTAAAGTAAATCCAAGTCTTAAAAGTGTTATTAAATAAAAAAAATTAGAAGAGAATGGTTTAACTATGTCTACACGTATAAAATGAACAAAGTAGTAAAGGAAAACTGACATCTTTTTTTCTATTATACCATTTCATTGAAATAATGACAATTGATGTGTTGCCTTAGATTATTAAGCTTAACATAATAAGCTTAACACAGAGGATTTTTATGTATAGATTATTAAATGACTTCCACAATCAATGTTAATAAACAGGCAGAAATAATCCTAAGAGGTCACCTTGTGAGGGTAATATTTTGGTAACTTTTCAAAAGAAATAGAAATATTAATTCATGCAGAAGAATATAAAGTTATATATCAATACTGCATTAAATTTAATTCAATTCCTTGTGAAAATATGATATACATTTAAGAAAAAATAATAAAATTATTCCTTTACCTTTCAGAACTACATGAATTAAATTTGCATCCATCACTTTCTGAATTCTGGGCAAAATTAATATATATAAGGTAAACATATGTGCATCATAATTAAAATACACTTTGAAATGTTAAAACATCATGTAATTTATTACATATCTCTATTATTAATATTTGTTATTAAAATTCAGGTTTAAAAAACTAATATTTCCATTAATTATTCTAATGTCTTTAATTTTCTAGGGTTTGTGTGTGTGTGTGTATATTTTTCTGCATGTGTGTTTATGAGTCTATGTGTCTGTGTGACAATGTCTCTGTGTGTATTTTATTAGTATAGCACATGCCCCAAGGCATGATACATTTATTTAACACTTTTAATATGTTTGTATACCACTAACCATTTCTGCTGTCTCTGAGATGTTTTTTCTAGTTGTTTGTCATGGTTTTATTGAACAAGGAACACATTTCCATATGCTTCCTACTGTGTATTTGTAAGCTCAGGACCTTTTTGAAATCAATATAACAAAAGCAATATTTATGGTAACAGTGTTTTCAAAAAGTTTTGCTTAAGCTTAGTCTATATTAGATTGCAATAAATGCAAGTTATTTTCCATTGTCTTTATTAGAATTCTTGTTGATCTAATTTGATTTATTTTTCTTAATATGTCTTTTATTGTTTTAGTCTTTTGCCTTTTTCTTATTTTTCATAGTGGCTTACATAGTTTTCATATATTTGAACAGTTGATTCTAATTTCATTTTGTGTTGTTTAGAATGTCTCTCATTCCAAAATCTTGTTGAATAAATTATCTTACAATGCAATGTCAGAAAATCAATTATTTTATAATAAATTATTTAAAGACATACTGCTTTTATTCTAAATATTTGGTCCCCCAGGGCTGAATTTGTGGTTGAATGAGATTATTTACACATGTGAATGTTTGTCACCAGTATAGTATATTAAATATGAATACTGCTCTAAAATTCTACTTTAGATTCATTCTAGATTGAGTTCATGCCTACATAAAGTAAAATAACCCCAGTTGATCTTGATGATCTGGCTGATGATATTCTAAAAACTAATTCATTACTCTATGAGGTTGAGATATCAATATGATTTATACTTGAAAAAAATAATTAACTGCTTCATCATCATCAAGAAACAGTCCACCATCACCCTTTAATTTCAAAATTAAACAATCTTAGCTTTTACAGTATGTTTCTCAATTTATATATCAGTTGGATACCTATTTGTTGTCTGATATTTTTTGTATTAGTATTTCTATTTTATTATTTGAGAATTCCATATATGTTTAAGCTAGCTTCTCCTCTTCAATTACTTCCATAGTTTCACCATTGTGTTACCATTTGTTTCTTAATCCCACTAATTCAAATTATTTATGACTGTATGTGCATGGGTATAAGAACTTCGATTGGAGCATAGACAGCCTATCAATGCTCACATCCCTGAAGTTTATGGTAAGATTCTATTGCTGATGATACCACACAGTAAGTGAAAAGACATCTAGAATTTAACCAGGTACCAATCTAAAATCTGTATCACTACTTGTTATCTTTTATGGTACTGGTGCATGTGATGCTATGAGGGAAAAGAAATTATGTACAATCTTACCCAGCTGGGAACTCCTTCATCTATGACCAGCAGGCAAGTTATATCAATTGGAAAAAAAGGTATAAAGAATTCTGGGGGAGATAGTTATCAACCACATTCTGATTGTCTTTAAGGTCTGTCCTATGTTTGGTATTGTTTACTGAGTGCAGAATCTGACTGGGGAGCTTCTAACCCTATGGGAGAAATAATGGCTATTATCCTGCTAAATGGACATAGTACTAAACTGCTCACAATTACTTATCTTTATAGGCATAAATTAGTTTAACTGCCAATATTAATAACCATTGGCAAAAATTAATACAGAGATGCACACCAATAAATATGTACACAGTAGGAGACTGGAGTGCTTAATAGCTGCTGGAACCAGGCCTACATGGAACATATTGGCCAAAACTGCAGCATGGAAGTTTGGAGGTTTTCATGCAGTTCTACACCTAGCTATTGGCCATTGATAGCTACTGGGAGGAGAGTGTTCAAGATAGCTATTTGTGGGCCATCATCTCTAGCATACATCTTCCTAAACAATGCACATATTCTGAAAAGATATTAATGGTCATATCGAATAACATAAAATTAGAAGTAGTTTCAAAATGGAGGTAATAACGTACTATTGAGTTCCTTTACCTTTCTCTGTGAACATGGATTGTAAATCATGCTTTTTATAGTAGTTTATATCAGAATAAATATCTTTGAAACATTGTCATTAAGTCACATTTGTACATCTCTATGCTTATCTGTCTTTATATTTTATGAGGAGATGGTCAAAATGCAGCACTCTGAAATGCAGAAGAGTTTTCACAGCACCTTATGTAACAGGAACCCTGCTAGGGAGTCATTTCTTTCTTCAGATTTGAATGTGATGTCTGATTTGTATATCAAAATTTACACTTGTTTTAAAATACATAGCCTAATATTTTACCTAACTCTCAGGGAAAATGCTTCTGCTAATATTTATTCTGTCCTTTAAATTTTATCTATGTTTTTTCATAATATTTCAGATGTATAGTATTTTAAAATGTTTTGTTAATTCTTTAACATTTTTATACAACATATTTTGATCATATTCCTCATGCCCTCCCCAACTATTCTCTAATCCACCATTTTTCCTTCTTAGCCTACTTTGGGTCTTGTCTTTTCCCACCAAGGCCATATAGTGGTGCTCAAGTATTGTTGGTTGTGAGACCGTCAACTGGATTGTGCTCAATTTACTGAAGCTAAACTGTTTAGAGAAAATCCCCTCTCCTAACAACTGTTATTCTCCAAAACCTGTACTGGAAGGCTTTTATGTTCAACTCCTATCTCTGTGCTAGGATTTTTGTCTATGTTGGGCTATTTAGTTTTTGACAGTGCTAGCGACTTTGTACTGACAAGTGTGGATGAAAAAAGACCAACCTTCAAAATTTTATATAGACTCTTTCTGTAGAGCATGTCTAATATTTTCCTACAGTACATAAACTACTACTGTATTATTTGAATTTTAATGTACTCTTATTATGTTGAAATATGGAGAACAGCCATGATACCTTAAGGATGGCTCAGGATTTGAAAGCACTTGCTTTATTTACAGAGTGACCTGGTTCAACTCCTAAAACCTATGTAGCCTAAAATTGTCCATAACACCTGTCTCAGAGGATTTGACAACTTATTCTGATTTCTGAGGGTATCAGGTACATACATGGTGTACAAACATATGGAAAGGCAAAATACACATATACATAAAATAAGAAACATATATATATAACATTTAAAACAATTATTTTTTCTTTTTTATATTCTTTATTTAAAAACTTAGTTTTCAATTTACATACCAACCCTACTTCTCCCTCCCTCCCCTTCAACCGCCCACTCTATTTCATGCATTTCCCAACCACCACCCACTCTTCAGAAGGTGTAAGGCCCTCCAAAATCTTAAAAGACAAATAAATATTTCTTTCTACTTACAAAAATATTATTCTAAGTGTAAAAGGATATCATTTTGAAAATCAGTATGATTTTATACTACATATATTTTGTGATTGCAATAAACACAATTAAATCAGTCTTAATGTTCACAATTAATTGACTGTTCTCCAGAACCAGCATTGATCATCAACCCTATCTGGATTATCTCCAACTTGGAAAATTCCTTGTACTCTGTGGTACTGTAGAGGCAGAGACTAAGTCATAAAGCCAGGAAGCAGAAAAAGATGTATTTTAGATCTTCCTCTATGAAGTATGCTGTATCACTTTTCTTATTTTTTTTTGCAGAAAATATGTAATGAAACTAGTTATTCTAAGATATAAGGTCAAATGAGAAGAAAATGGTAGGGTTTCACGCAGAGCTCCATGTGTGTCAGTGTAAGATTTTCCGCTCCTTGGGGAGGTGCCTCTGCTGGTCCCAAGGTGAGGTATTGATACACTTGTAGTATCTGGTCATCTTTGGATGGTACTTGGCATTAAGAAAACTACTATATCTTGCATTAACAGGAAATATATTTATTACTCTTACTCATGCTGATGAAATCTGAGATCTTTGAACATAAAAATCTCACCCTTGGAAAGAAATAATGCTGAAAGGATTAAACTAATAAGCTTTTAAATGCTTGCCAAGACCTTTAATTTATGTGAAATTTGATGAAGGAAAATATTTCATTATGGAAAGAGAAGACACACTTAGCTGTGGTTATATTTAGACTTTCCTTTAAATATGTCCCTTTCTTCATTGAGTATGATATTTAGTATATAATTTCAGGACTGAGGGCCACATGTATAAACCATTTATATCTTCCTTCATTTTCCAACAGACTTTTTCCCTCTTCTTTGGCTTTCAGAACAATTCCACATATCATCTTTTCATTTCCTTAGGCTCATAAATAAGCAAGTGATACTAGTCTAGGTGGGATCAGTATGATCCTTGACACCAAGTAAGAAAACAAAACTGGCTGTCCAATTTTGTTTCATCTATAAGCATGATACTGAATTTATGTATTATTGATTTGAAATAATTTATATCAAATGAAATATATACCATTTTTTCCTACTTAGAAAAATTCATTTTAAGTATAAAAGGGTGTTTTTTTCTAAACCACATTGCACAATGGATGATCTACTCATTCTCCACTCAATAAAACTTGAGGAAACCTGAAGACTATTTTTTTATGTCAGTGTGGTTTGAACCAGATGAGCATTCTGGAAAGAACACAATAATTTATGCTGCTCTTTTGTTTTGTTTTGCGAGACAGAGTTTCCTTGTAGCTTTGGAGCATTTCTTGGAACTAGCTTTTGTAGACCAGGACGACCTCAAATTCAGAGTCGCACCTGCCTCTGCTTCCTTATTGCTTGGATTAAAGGCATGCACTGCTACTGCCTGGCAAATTTATGCAGCTTTAGGACTACTTTGCTTCCAATTTGTTTGGGATATGATCCTAAACATAACAAACCAAAACAAGATCATAGCATTTGCAATACAACAATGCAGAGCACCTAAAGGAAATTTGTAGATTAACACTATCTGCAAAAATTAAAACTGAGTAGTATAAACTGAGTATTCTCCTGAAAATGTGTATGATTAATGAAGATAAAAGATCAATCTGCTTTTGAAATGGGTTGTGTTTATGTTATGTTGATATTTTCACTGCTTATGCTTTACATAAACAATGAACAAGACTCCAGAATACAATATTTATTTTAAAAATAAGTTTTATTAGAATTTTATCAAAAAATCTAATAGAACCTGTGTTAAATAATATATTATTAACATAATTTAAAAGTAAAATTCTAAAATCACTTTCAAATCACAGCTAAGAAAAGGGTTTCATTTCCCTAAGTAGCTACCAAAATGAGTAAATATATTTGCATTTAATTATAACATAATTGAACTCCTTTAATTCATTGGCAGGAAAATAACTTCTTGCCTTTGTCTTACAGCTACTTTTGCTGCTTTTACTTTATTTTGATCATAGAAACGTGATCCTTTTTGAAAGTGTCCTATCTTAGCTGCATTTGATGTTTATGAAGTGAATATCAATTGGGAGAGAATTGGAGTAGCTTGTTCTGATGTTGTGAGGTGAACTCTGACAGAATTGAATGTGTGAATGAAATGTTGCAAGGCAGTCATTACAGATTATTGTCTGTCAGTGTACTTTTTCACATCTGAACAGAAAATATTTTCAAAAGTCTTTTTCACTGCTAAGGAATCTATTAAATTATATTATTGCTGATAAATAAAACTAATAAAAATGTTATAGAACTTTATAGGAGTTTGATCAAATTTAAAGTGATCTTCTAATAAGAACATTTATTTTAATTGGTTCACAATTTTGATGACTGAGTTCTAGAATGTGTGGAGCAGAACTGGACTACATAATATCATATGAGAGAATATGTAGACTCCTAAAAATGTGAAACTAGAACCAGTGACAGAAAATTGACCTATTGAATGTCTAGAATTCAAAGAGAAACTTGGTTCTTTCCCATATCTTCCAACTCTAATCTCTCAGTATTTGTCTAACTCAGCATTATTTATACATAGGAGCAGATTTTATGGATGGATTTTAAAATTGTAACCATGCTTTTCTGACCTTATCTTTATTATTATTAATATTGTTCAGCTTTATCTCATAATTAAAGGCAAAAATTGTAATCCATCAGAAAATATAAATACTTAATATTGAAAGAATCATAGTTTAACTAGTAATTTTAATGTCTTCTTAGTTTTGTTGCAAATATCCAGTTCATCTTTTCAAATACTTGAAAAACAAATCAATAAACAATCCAATTTTCATTAGTTATGAGATATACAACTCATGAACAAATGAACAAGTAAACTAAAAGGTAATATATAAAATAATAAATATCAACAAAATTATATAAAAGAAAGAGATGAAAATAAGAATACTGAAGTTGTGGTTTTATGACTTAGAAAAATATTAACATTTTTCAAATGTTTGTATTACTCTATGAAACATTAGATTCATCAGAATCTCCAACAAGTTCTAATGTTATAGTAGTCAAAAAATCTAAAAGATAACAGAGTGTGACAACAAAAACTTTCTAAGGGTAAATTAATATGAGTGAAAGAACAGAAGTGTAGGAAATGAAGAAGAATGCAAATGATGTGTAATCTACTTATAACTCAAAGAATGTGACAATACATTGAAAGAGACAGTAGATTAGTAGAAGAGAAGGGAAGACACCCACATTAAACATATATTGACAACTAACTGTTTAAAGAGAATTCAAGACACAGATGGTAAAATGAGGATTTAACAATGATTCAGAAACCTACCAACAGGAAGCGAAATGAAACTATAATCCTATTACCTATCCTGCAGAAAATGAAATTCATAGTTTATTAAAGGCTCAAATACAAGACTCTAAAATTGAAATTTTAAAAGATAATACAGAGTAAATGAGTTGTAGCATTGAAATGGGCAAACAAGTATGTAATTAGATCACAAAAAGAGGCAAAGAAGATGAAAGTGAAAAAAAATGTCAACTAAACACTTTCTGGACAAAATGAGGAACAATTAAATTGATGAGACAAATTGTATACAGAATGGATAAAAATATGTACAAAGAATATGGCTGAAAACAAGTTAGTACCCAAAGAAAGTATTGGACAATAGAAAATCAGTAACACTGAAAGCAATTAAAATATGGTCAGAAACCTTAAAAATTTTTCTGCTAAAACTGCTCAAAAGAATACATGCAAATTATCAACACTCAAACAAAAATGCAAATATAGAGAATGAAGAGCAAAATCACTGTATAGATATCACAATTTAATTAGAGCTACAATAAAATCCCTACTCCAAATTTTATGGGAATGCATGTAGAAAAAGGAAAAAATCTTACACAAAATGTGTAGACTATTTAACTATAACCATTATGAAAGCTAGATACTGGTTATTTAAAACATTGACAATAAAATTCCAAATATGTGCATAATAATATTATGTTGAAGAGATATTTCCTTTATAATATTAATTTTAGCCTGAGTCACAATAACCAAGATATAGAATCACTTTGTGTACTGGTAAATGACTGACCTGTTAAATTATCCTCATGTGATACTTCTAAAATGTTTATGTATTAAATCCCATTTAATGTATGAATACACATTTCTTGTATGTGTGAAAATTGTGAGTCTATTAAAAATCAAACATGTACTATCAAATCCTTTTAAAAATTAAAGAGAATTTCATTGCAGTGGATTTTATTTTAAATCATGTTCACAGATAAAGCAGTACTTAGTGTTATTCAGATAAAATGTATTTCACAAGCCAACTCTTTACAGTTCTTTGTCATTTGACGAGCATATTAATTATACATCTTTGGTAAGTCTTTCTTTGAACATAGTCAGCTTTAATAGTTTACATAGGATTCCCTCAGTATAGAGAGGATGGGCTGCTTTTGGTCCCGGCCGCCCGGCTCCTGCCGTGTTCCCGGTGCCTGGCTAGCTTATGCCCGAAATAATTACAAAGAAACTGTATTCACTTAAAACACTGCCTGGCCCATTATATCTAGCCTCTTCTTGGCTAACTCTCACATCTTGCTTTAAGCCATATCTAGAAATCTGTGTGTCACTACGGGGTCGTGGCTTATGGGGAAGATTCTAACCTACATCCATCTCAGGCCAGAGATTCATTGAGTCTGCCTGTCTGTCCTTCTTTCCAGAATTCTGTTCTGTCTACTCCGCCCACCTAAGGGTTGCCCTATCAAAAGGCCAAGGCAGTCTCTTTATTTAACCAATGAAAGCAACAGAAATGCAGAAGGACCCCCTATACCACCTTAGGCCATAGTAATAGTTTTAAGATATTTTCTTTGTATTTGAAGTTTTAAACTAAAATTGTAATTTATAAGATTACATGGAGAAAGGGACTAATAGTGAATGAGTGCATACCACGTAAGAAGCACACTCTGTGGTGCTAACTACTTCATTACATCACATGGTGCTCATGTCAAAGCCTTTAAATTGATATCTTTATTTTGATTTTTGTAAGACAAAAAGAAAACTTAGAAAGCAGGCCATTTTTCTGGAGCAAATGTCTAATTGAAATACAGTGTTAGCATATAAAGAAATCCAGGCTTTCAAATGTCATGAGCTTTCAACACTATTAATGTGTTTCCCCAAGTAAAATGTCTATGCTCAGATTAGCAAACAAGAAAAAATAAAATTAAATCTTCTATGTGGGGTCTTTATGTCCTTCCACTTTCTTTAGATTCAAGATTTTAAATCAAACAAGGAAAGTTGCAAACACTCTTTCTCTGCTTCCCCTGTGTCACATGAAGCTTCCTTCAATATGTTAGTAGTATTGAATTCTTTGTTATTTCTCTTTCTTGAATATTTTCAGACCTAAATGGATTTGAAATAAAAATTTGAATGTGGTCAGGTTCCTCACAATAAATTAAGATTTAAAAAAAGACAATATACCTTTCTTTCACATCTTCTTTCTCCATCTGTCACATTTATCACATTTTCTTTTGCTTGAAAACTCTTTCACACTTGTGCTGCAGAAACTGATTTTATTGTAACATTTTTGTTAAATTTGTTTTAAATTCAAAATCAGCATACGTACACATAACAGGTGATTTTGGAAAAGTCCTTAGTCTCCTGTACAGAGTGGAGTAGAAAGTCTTGATAATGGCCTTCTAGCATCATCCTATACTTTTTATTTAAAATTTTTTATTCATATTACATATCAACCACAGTTTTCCATCCCTCCCTTATTCCTGCCCCCTACCTCCTCCAAGTGGACCCCCCCATCCACTCCTCAGAGTGGCTAAAGCCTCCCTCAGGGAGTCAACAAAATCTGTCATATCAAGTTGAAGCATAACTAAGCCTTTTCTCCCAACATCTGGGTTGAACAAGGCATCCCACCACAGGGGGTGGGCTCCAAAATCCCAGTTCATGCACCAGGGATAGATCCTGGTTTCACTACCAGGGTTGCCTCAAATAAACAAAGCTAAACAACTGTTGTCTGGCGTCCATATTTATCTGACTTAGTTAGATCCTATGCAGGCTCTCCAGGTTCAGAGTCCATGAGACCCCAAGAGTCAGGGTTAACTCTGTGAGTTTCCCCATCATGATCTTGACCCTGCCTCCCTTGCTCATATTATTCCTCCTTCCACTCTTCAACTGGGCTCCCAGAACTAGGCCCAGAACTGGTGCTTAGCTGTGGATCTCTGCATCTGCTTCTTTCAGTTATAGGTAGAAGTTTCTATAACAACAGTTAGGGTAGTCCCCAATCTGATTACAGGGAAAGGCCACGTTAGGCACACTCTCCACTATTGCTAGGACTATTAGCTACAGTCATCCTTGTGTGTTCCTGGGAGTTTCTCTAACATCAGGTTTCTCCCTCACCCCATAGTGGCTCCCTCTTTCAACATATCTCTTTCATTGCTCTCACCACACTCCTTTCCCAATTCGACCATCCTAGTCCCTCATGTTCACATCTCCAACACCCTCCTTTCTACACCACACACCACAGTTTACCCAAGTGATAAACTCCAACCCAAGGAAGTTAGCAATATGATATACTTTGCAAATAACCTTCCTCAAATGATTCACTCTTTGGTTTTTGCCAAGATACTATGTCATGATTATAGGTAATTGTGTTCATTTAACAGATAAAGTGTCATAAATTAATACTGTTTAGATTTTTATCAGAATTTCATAATGAGCAATTGAAAATGTTAAGGCAAAATTTTCAAATTCAAAATTTTCAGATTCAAAGTCTGTAGAGATAGAAGCTTCAGTTATTAGGAGTAGTCACTAACTTCTCTTGTACAGAAAACAATTTGGTGTCCTGAAATTCAGACCTCTTGTAAATGTAGCTCCAGGGGAATCCAAAACCTTTGGTATCCATGGGTACTGGCACCTGCATGCACATGTCTGTCACCACATACACAAAACCATATTTTTTAAAAGTTTCTAAAATCATCTTATAAGTATGAATATTACTCTTGTCCATTTATATCTGCAAAATTAGTATGAAGCAAAGAAGTATTCAATCTGTTGTACAGGAAGTATGAAAGAAATCTTGGTGTTTAAAAGGATCGCCATCCTGAAAAGGAACAGATTTAGACTGGCGTACCAGATTGCCCAGTCCCCTTGGACTCCCCTATTCTGTTTTCACATCTGGCTTTTGACAAAGCTCCTCCTCTGTTCTGACAGTTTCCTTATCTCATCTGGCTTTTTAAATGTCTCTCTTTTTAAAAACACTCATCCAAATGTCTCTCAATGAGAAAACTCATCACTGTCTTCCCAAATTTAGGATCATCACCTTTCTCCTTATTTTTAGGGTAACTGAGCATGTGTTGATTTTCCTGTCAATCTTGTTTCATTCTGATAGACATATTGCTAAATTAACTGGCCCCTCTCTAACCACCTAGAAATTTGATCTCATATTCATTCTTTAAACACTGTTGCTGTATAGATTTCCTAGTTGTTCTGTGTTATCTAACCTGTAATGGAAATATCTTATATATTCAAAGGTACCATAACTGTTTGCTGGATCTTACAGCCAGGTTCCCACTACATCCTGTAGTCATGAAAAACAAGACTGATAGCCTGTTGAGTAGACAGCATGGTCTTACTTTGTTTGTTTCTTTCATTTTAAGTTAACAATGTAATACCCAACCTTACTTGCCTTGAATTTTAAAAGTAATCATTGTCTTCAACCTAGGAAATACATAGCTTAAATTTTCAATTGTGTTCTCATAGATGTCCCTAACCTAAAGTAATACATGTGTTTGAATTTGTTTGTTACGTTAATAATTTGCTGAATATAGTCAATAATTTGAAAATAATCTTATACAACAAATATAATAATAAATGTTGGAAGTTATAAATATAATTTGTTGATGTTATATTTTCAGTACTGAGTGCTGTTGGGGGTCTTTTGGAGTAAACAACTTGCTTTCTCTAAAAACTCTGTTAAAATTTTCTGTAAAGTAACTTTTATTTTCCCCCCACGTGATGCCTTTTGTTTTCTGTCAGTGAGTACACACAAAGCCCCCTTTTAAGGACCATGAGACACCACCTAAGAGTAGAGACCAGATTCCCACACTGACACAGACAATAAGGACAGATCAGAAACACACAAGGAATATAATGCTGATACACCAGAAACCACAAGCTATAAACCAACAGACAACACAGAGATCAAAGTAGAAAATTCAAATGTGTGTCCACTCTTTTGCAAATTAATACAATAGGGAAGTGATGGATTTTCTTAATGCTAAACTAACTCATTCTGGTTCCCCAAGGTTATCTTCACTGCAGGTAACCGACACACTAGTCTAACATAGTACTGTTAATAACTATTTTAAAGGCAAAAGTGGACAGTATCTATGATTTTAAATGAGCTTATAGAGATTCTTTAAAGTGCTTAATTGCTTCATTTTATTATTGTATTTTCTTTCTTACCAGATTATATTAATCACAATGTAAGATTTTGTTGGGTTAGACTGAACATGTGAGTAAGCATTTGTCATCAAACTGAACAACTGAAATTTGCTTTTCTTTTTTGCCATAGTCCACAATTGTGAATTGCCAAGATCTATGACATCATATTTTTTAAAATATTATTTTCACTGACATCAATAATGGTGAAACAAATTATTTTCGTGTCAATTATTAATAATATATCTTAAAATATATACATTTACTTTTTTAACATATGTAGTGTTTCTACATAATTATAACCAAACTAATTTATTATATGAATATGAACTTTTCTCTTCCTATTATTACTGAAAATTTAAAAATGAGTTTTTTGTTGATGCATTTACACCAGTTAAAATTAATTCTAAATGGTGGTTGGGTGAGACTCTACCATATTGTTTTATTTTAAAACATTGTCTGATATGATTTTTTTTGATATCTGATCATGCTGCTCCATTACACAACTTAGTTCTTTGAGTAAATATTTCTAAATATATTTTGTTCAACATTATTGTTTATTAAGGGTAGTATTTTCTTACATCAGATCTCTTGTTTTCAGAACTTAAAATAAGTGTGTAATTGTATAATTGTAATTGATAATTCATTTTGTATTTTAACATAAGCATTTAATTATTAAATATTTCAATACTAACATAATTATTTCTACTTATTTCTGTTTAATATCTCTCTCTCTGTCTTTTTGTCTCTCTCCATATATATGTATGTGTGTGTCTCTGTGTGTTTATGTGTTATCCCCATAATACCTATTTTCTTATTGGTTTCCCTTAGGAACAAAGCTGTTTATAAGAAAATATGCCTGTTATTCCAGCATTGAAACAGGAAGATCCTGAGTTGCACAGGGAGAACATTCCTCAGAGAATGAAGGAGAGAAACACACACACGCACACATACACAGGGGGAAGGGGAACACTACAGAGATCTCAATCCTGAATGAAACATCTATTTCTCTTATTTCTCTTCCTCCTCTTAAGGCTCAGTGACTATTCCAAAAGAGAGTGTCAAATATAGAATAAGTGAGAAGACTATGATTAATGATTATTATTTCAACACAGAAGGAAAGTTATAGAGTGTTTGACTTAAATTTATAGTGTATGTGACTAACGTTTTAAGATGTGCAAAGGATACAGCCAAAGAAAATCTCAGCATTCATAGAGGAGGGTTTCATGGAGTCTAATCCCTAGCTGAGGAGCTATTGGCAAGTAATGGACATGGGAAGGTCAATTTGTTTGAGGAGGCAATGAGGATGCCGACAGGTCACCTGAACCTCTGCAATTATGAACACAGAAGCAACTGTAAGCAGACTCAGTGGGTTTTCAGAAGAAGGCACTTGAATTTGGGAAGGAATGGATAAGGAAAATAGAGTTGTTGGATGCCATAGATTAAGAATAGACTTGATTAAAAATGCTTTATTTCTATGTATAAACCTATCAAGCAGATAAAAAGAAGTGATGATTTTACATAATAGCAAAATGATCTTATTCTTATGAGTCCAAACAAAATGTTTGAATGTATGAGCAGAGTGACAAGGTAATTTTCTGTTTGTTCATGCTATAATTTTAAGACATAGTTTCACCATCAGTGGGGAAAAAAAAGGAAAGAGAATGTAACAAAGTCTGAAAATCATCAAGTGTTTATTGAATTGTCCTGAACAACAGAAGGCTCTTTAGTCTAATAATGCCAATCTGCATGCTAGGGAGACAGAAAATTCTGTTGGTTGTTCAGTCTCAGAGACTGAAGCAATCAGAATGTTACTTTTTGCAATGTTCAGTGCTAGATGAGCTCTCTCTCTCTCTCTCTCTAGCTATCTCTGTCTCTGTCTCTCTGTCTGTCTCTGTCTCGTCTCTCTCTCTCTCTCTCTCTCTCTCTCTCTCTCCTATCTTTCTCTCTTCCATATCTTTCTCCTCCTTTCTCCTCTCTTTGCCTTTTAGGGCAGGTTGCTTTGTGTAACTGCCTTGGTTTTCTGGGAATTCACTCTGTAGACCAGGTTGGCACAAACTCATATATGTTTTCCTGCCCATTCTAAATGCTAGGATTAAACATATGAGGTGAGTTCTCTTTGTTAAACTGACACAAACCATACACACACAGAAGTTTTATGCATCTGATAATTTTTGACAAATATACAATGAATATCATCACTTGTGAAGCTGGTATATTTTTAAACCTGTTCCAGTGTAAGTTTGAAACAAAACACTTAACTCTTAAATACAGAGCTGATCTTTTATGTATAGTAGACAATATTCATACAATTTATTTTCAATATATGATTATATTTCTTTGAAATTTTTACACAATATAGCTTCTGAATAATGTACACTTAGAAATCTAACCATAATGGGTATATCAAAATAGTTTAAGTTCAAACAAATTAATATTATCATGGCAAAATACAAATAAAAGTTACTAAATATAAGCATTTTGTAAACATTTGGAAAATGGCATGATTGTATTAATTTTATAATCATGTTTCTTTGATAAAATCAAGCAATTAAATTCAGTCTTACTGATAAAATAACATTCTGATCTTATACACAATGGTAAATCTAATTTTAAAGTGTATCTTGATAAGTGGAAGTAGCAATGTGGACAAATGCTTTATACCTCATGTTGAATAAACTAACGAGACACAAAAGCCTTTGAAGTGTGATTCCTGTTGTATAAAGTGAAAGAGCCCAGAATAATTCCATCCTGCCAGAATGCTTCCTGAGTTAAGAAAAGAAAGGCACTTTGCAGAAGTCCCCCATGAGAGTCTTCTATCTAAATTTTTGTCAATTGACTACTATGCTGCACAAATTACCTGTCTTTCTAATGTTGACTAGAAAATAAAATGCAATTTTGAGGAATCTACAACTTCAATTTAAGTGATTTTAAATAACTTATGGTGGCCTAAGAATTGAAAGACTGTTCAAGTGTTCTCTGACCATCTTTCTTCTTTGTTTGTAATGCATTTTTCAAATACATATTTGAGAACTATAATATATATATATGCCAATAGTTTTGTCAAGTGCCATTGAAGAGTAAATAATGGAAGATAAAAGATTTTCTAAATTACATTTTTAAAAAAAAAACAACAACAGGGATATGTTGTCTCTTCCCACAAAACTAATAAACTCCTGAAAATTCCACCTATAAAGTATTATTTATTTCCCCATTTTTCCTTTTAATTTGAAATCAAGCCAGGATCAGTACACTGCTATTCTAAAATCTTCCCTTCAGACAGTCGTTAAACTACGTGTCATTCTATAATTATTACAGATGGAATAAAAGAAAAAGCAGCCATTAAAAAATAGTTTGACCTAAAATGTGTGAAGGATATGAGCAAGTGAAATTGCATTATCCCATTTTAAATTTTAGTGTTCAAATTTTGTTCTTTATTCACTATAATCACTTGAATTGAACTTTATAAACAAAATTTAACCCTGTCTGATTAGTAGCATTATAAGAACAAGTAAAATATCTATAAATTATAATGTTTTGTTGTAATTAAATTTAAAATGACAAAATAATAAATATGTTAACTTTTAACTTTAATGTAAAATTTATTTGAAATGAACATAAAAGCAGCAAATTTTATAACATTTGCTTTCACAATAAAGCAGGATGTTAAGAAATGATTATGGATTATGTTATTCATCATATTTTACTTAACTCCATAAAGAAGTGCAAACTTATAACTTTCAAAGAAAAGAGTTGTCTATACAGTATTAGAAAGTAAAAAAAAAAAACTTTAAAAAATAGTCTATTTTGTTTATAGCAGAAGATCTGCAATTACTTGCTTGATTAATAGCTAACTACCAGCACTAAGAAAATAAAAATTTAAAAAAAGTAAAAGAAGGATATTTTTGATAAGGTTTATTGCAATATTCTACTTACTTTGTAGACACAATTATTACAACCTGCCTTTGCCAATGTATAGTAAGCTAAAACTGGAGGGGAAAATTCCATTATTTTATCACTGTCTATAGCTACATTGTTAATCAAACAGATTAAAAACATTATCTACTGAAATGTTTTAGATTGCTGGCATGGTTTTGTTTTATTTTATGTTTATGATTTTTATTTTTTAACACTGCATATAACAGGACATTATTAACCTAGAATGATCCAGTGGAAGCCAATGTTATCTTAACCATATGTAAGGAAAAATAGACTTTAGAAAGCAAATTATTTACGTTTGTCTCATTAATCAGTTAGCATCTCTAACCTATTTAAGATGAATATCATGAATCTATACATTAAGAATTGTAGAGATTTACTTTACATTATTAATTATATAATTCTCCTAGTTTTTAATACCTTAAGTAAATTATTATTTTACAATTACAACTTTGTATATTATTTGAATATAAAAGCTTTAAAATGGATAATAACTTCATGGTAACATCACAGAAACTTTTAAGTTAATTAGAAACTCTAGAAATTGCTATGTTGCATAGTTATATTGAAAATAATGCCCATTCCATTATACTTCTGGAGCTTTTCACTTTAATTTATACTTTCCTGTTATTGTTTAGTTTTTATACAATTGTAAAGTATAAAACATCTATTAGTAATTCATATATTAAATATTAAAAAACAGTCTCTGGGACTTTATATTTAATCAGATTATGGCAGTATCTTATGACATATAACAGGTGCATATGTATCCAGGATCTTCATTTTTATGTTGATGAGTTTTATGCTTTCACTTCCTTTCATTTATGTTAATAAAATATATTAAATAGAATTGTTAATTGCTCAGCTAAAAATACTTTGTTATCTTTTGAGATAGCAATAAACACATTAACAGCATTTTGACCTTTTTATGGTACATGATCAATATTATCTTGAGTTCAATGATGACCACCACATAAGTAATGTCAGATTACCTGACTTTCCATACTTAGTTTACTTTTTAAAATGCCATGAATAATTTATCCCAGCCTTTCCAACACAGGCTAATGCTGTATTTTCTTGCATACATAGTAGACATTGTCATGTACATTGATAGTTTGAAAACTCACAAAAATTTAGAAAATTTTCTCAAAATGCTGTAGTAACGATTCCAAATTATTAAGATTTACTTTTATATAGGCTTAATAGATGAGACTATATAAGTTTATAATTGGGGTTAATTATACTTTGCCAGAATAAATTGATATATATCATTGCCCATCAGACTTTTTGATTGATAGTCATAATTATCATGATTGATATGCTTGTCATGCCGTGCTAATATAGAATAGAATTTCATAATAATTTCAGAATAAAGGGGGAAATGAACAATAAAAACTCAGTCTGATTTACCTTGAGATATTGCACTTGCTGAATTATAACTTTTCCCTAAAACTTAAGTGATTTAAAATATTTTTAAAAGGTCATGAAAGGTCTCTCAGTGTCTCACAGTGAATGAAATTAGCATTTATATATGTTTTTATAAGTTTCAATAAGGTGTCTTCCTCCACTCATTTAGAACAAGACCCAATGTGGTGAAAGAAACCTTTGCTACTTTTCATTAGTGTGGTTTAACTTGCTATATTTCCAAGGGTTTAGCCAGAATGACTAGTGCAGAGCTGATGACAAATGGTATGAATGAATGAGTCCATGAATAAAGGTGTGAGAAATCATTACTTTGTCATTTCTGTAAAGTAAATGACTAGTGAAATATGAAAATATAAGCTGGGAAAATTTTAAAACAGGAATATGGTAAAACAGGTCTACATGCAGAGGGATTTACTCCAAATGACTGAATTTATAAAGAACTAGACAAACTTCTGTGAAATTTTCTTTTAGTGTCGTGTTAAGTAACTACTTTCTCACACATTCTTCCTTATTAAGATCATCCCAGTATCTTCAAGCTAAAGAGTATGAAGAATATTCTTATAAATCTCTTATTCTGTATAGCACATATGTCTTAGTTAAGGTTCTCTTTCAATGAAGAGATACCATGCCCACAACATTTTATAAAGAAAATATTTTAATGGGGTCTGGCTAATGTTTTGGAGGTTTATTCCATTGCTATCATAGAGGAAAGCTTGGTGGCATAGAAGTAGGCATGGTGCTGAAGAAGTGGCTTGCAATTCCATGTCTGGTTCTGCAGGCAGCCGGAAAAGAGAGTCACACTGAAGCTGGCATGGGCATCTGAAACTCTAAAATCCACCCCCAGTAACAGACTTCCTCCAACAAGTCCAGAGATCCTAATCTTCTCAAATAATGCTATTTCCTCTGAGCCTATGTGGGCCATTTTCATTCAGAGCACCACAGTATACTGTTTTTCAATTTTATATTCATAAACCGCTGCTTTACTGCCTTTGAGTTCCCTTAAAACCAGTGCTATTTAAAGTCTAAGCCTGAATGAAGAAAGAAAAATTTGAAAACTATTGGGCTTGGGCCAAAATCTCATCTTTAGTTTTATTCATAACACTTCACCTGCCCAATACTAACACACACACACACACACACACACACACACACACACACACACATATGATACTATTGTGAGAGGCTGTTTGTTTCCTGGACACACAGATCCAAAATAATCACACAGGAACTGTATTAATTAAATCACTACTTGACGTATTATCGCTAGCATTTGATTGGATAGCGCTTACATCCTAAACTAAGCCATCTCCTTTAAATGTGGGGCTACATGGAGTCTTGTGACTGCACCTTCTTTCTCCCAGCATTCAGCTTAGTATTCCCCACCTAGCTCTACTCTGCTGGTGTGGGACAATTCTATATTCTGACAATTATGTTTTAAATAAACTCTGATTGGCCAGAAGTATAGGTGGGATAACCAGACAGGATTTAGATGTGGGGCAATGAGAACAGGAGTATTCTGGGAAGAGAAAGCCCTCCTCCCCAGTTCTGTCCAGACACCGAAGAAACAGGATGTCACCTGCCCCGTTGAAAAAGGTACCGAGCCACACGGCTAACATAGATAAGAATAATGGGTTAATATAAGTTATAAGAGCTAATACAAAGCCTGAGCTAATGGGCCAATCAGTTTATAATCTAAATGTAGACTTTCTGTGTGATTTTCTCTGGGACTAAATGTCTGGGGGACTGGTCAGGACAAAAACCCCAATAAGCAGGTCCTCATACTAGAATAATGGGCTAATATAAGTTATGAGAGTTAATAAGAAACCTGAGCTAATGGGCCAATCAGTTTTATAACTTATATAGGCCTGCTGTGTGATTCTATGGGACCTAACAACTGTGGGAACTGGGCAGGACAGAAACCCTAATAAGCAGGCACTCATGTTACACTCTGCCCTATCACAGGCCAGGGCAGCTTATTTATTCATTAACCAATAAAGGCAACACATATACAGAAGAATTTCTCAAACCATTTCCCCTTTTCAGTTTAAAAAGTGAAGGTTTTAACTTTAACATAGTAAAATTACATATAACAAAAGAGATATCAAGCAACAACTGCAGTTACAACATTTATGTCTATTTTATCTTTTATCATAACTAAGGAAAAATATAATTAAAACTATCTATTCTTCAACTCCATCAAAACTACAGAAGAATATAATATTACCTAAGTAAGCAGGAAATGCATTGTAAGCAACTTCTAAAACTCTAGAATTGACTGAGACATCTCACTTCCTGGACAGTCAACCAAAGTTCTTCTGTTGGAGCACTCTTCTTTAGCCTATAGACCCATAGTATCCAGAAGACTTTTCCATGATGCAGGAAATTTCAAAGAGAGTTCTGCATATATTGGCAGTTTGTCAGTAACATTTTCCGTGTCCTGCAGAATGTCTTACAAACGCTTTTATGAAGCAGGAACCCTGAAGAACTGTCTCACCTTCTTTAAGCAACTTCAGCAGTCATTTTTCTGTGGACCTTGTATGTCCAGTTTATACAACATAATATCAAGCAGTCCAGGCAAGAGCAGTTTCTTGTGCAAATGCCTAGCAAACTCTAAAAGGAGCTTTCTCTAAGTCCATCAGCCTCTTTAAATAGATCGGTGCTGCCAGGAGCACATGTGTCTCATTGTCATGAAAAGTCTAAGTTTTTAAAATATTTTAAATGCCATATTTTGAAGGTCTTTGAAAGATTTGAAGAATACTTATCTTACTGAAATATATCTCTATATATCTATATAATCTAACTAACATGACTACAAGCTTGAGTATTATAGATTATCTATTAACCTATATTTCTTAATTATTTATGACATTTTTAAATGAGCTACACACAAACACCATAATCAAGAGCATAATTATACATATAACTAAATTAACCTTAAATTTGTGTCAATAAACCCAGATCCATCCCAATGTAAATCTCTATAGTATATTCCCCCTTTAAATGTAAACAAACATTTATTAACAATATTTGGAAATATGGACATAGTTCTCTCCAAACTGCTTCCTGCTATTGGTTGCAGAAAGTATTTTTAGGGTATTCATGGAAACTTTTCAGGGGGTCTTGATCCATTAAACCACATTAGTCTGGAAGGATTATACAGGTTCACATCCTCTGTGGAAATAAAAGAAAAACCTCTTTTCCAAAGGAACAAATCCTTAGACCCAAATTCTGAAGTCATGATACCTTTAAAATATTAATGTTGGTTTAGCTTAGCAGCCCATACAATGAAATGTCTCTCTATCCTTAGCTCATTCACAGTAAAAACAAATTAAAGAAAACACAATAATATGCACAATCCAGACTTTCTGTGTATATTCCATATTTATGTGTCTTATTTTTCTTACTCTATTACTTTTTCTACAAGTTTAATGTTTATTTTCTTATCTTTACTACTTTAATATATGACTGTCTCTACTCTTCATATTGTATTTACTATCTCTTTACTCTTTTTCTTTTCTCTTCAAGCCTATGTATTTTTTAAACACACTGTGCCTCATTTACAGGTCTTTTATGTCTGAATCTGTCCTATTTTGTATTTGAAATCCTTTTCTGTCCAAAAGTGTCTCTTAAAATGCCAAGTGATGTTATTAGGACAAAGGCTGCTTTGCTTTTCATTCAGCCTAGTCCAACATTTCAGAATCCCAGAGGTTCATTCATTGCCTCTGAGAACCATTTTCTCTTTCCCAGGTTCAGGGTTGGGTCCAGTTTTTTTATTCATTAACCAGTGAAATCAACACATATACGGAAGGACTTCACATACCATGATACTAACTCAGTATATATGGAAGTGAAAATATTGTTTCTGGTGTGCACTTACTACATTTATATCATTTCAGCATTGGTAAAATTAAACACACATACAAACAAAAGCAAAAACAACAAAAAGCAATGTAAAATGCTCAATGCTTGCTTACCACACAGATTGGCATGGTGTGTCTGAGGTATATTTTAAACTTATTAAGACAAAGAATCCAATGTAAGAACTCATCAACATAATACTAATCTAATTAGACACTTCTAGAAAACATGACTTACCTTTTTCCACATATATTAGGCTATTAATTTAAGGACATAAAATAATATGAAGTAATACAATTTGTTTCAAAGTTACAGCACTTTCATTCACTTCTTGTATTCAAATCATGTGCACTTTAAGTATCAAAGGTCAAATAGTCAAACAGAAATGAAGTTAGTGTGTTAAGATGTTTTTGTGTGTGTGTTTATTTTTTGGTCTTTGTGATAAAACCAACAATAGTTCATAGGAGCAAATACTTATTTTTATTCAATATTTGTGAGGTTAGAGTCTATATTAAATTGTCCTCTTTCTTGTATACCCATGATATGGCTGCACATTAGACTAAATGAATGATAATATAACAAAAATACTCACCCCTTAGCAGAAGGGAAACAGAAATTGGCAGAAGTGGATAGGACACTATGTATCTCCCAAAGCATGCCACAGGTGATCTATCTCTCTGTCTCTTTAGGGTTATATTGTCATGAAAAAAATGTCATGACCACAGCAACTGTTATAAAGAAAGCATTTAGTTGGAATGGTTCATTTACAGTTTCAAATGTTCAGACCATTATCAACCTGTCATGAAGCTTGTGAGCATGCAGGCACTGATAGTGCTGACTAGATCTTGACCACAAGGCAGCAGGAAGTCTACTGTTACACTAAGTATTATCCCAAGCAAAGGAAATATCAAAGCCTACCCCACAGTGACACACTTTCAATAACAAGGTCATATCCACTCAAACAAAGTCATACTTCATAATAGTGCCACTCCCTATGTGTTTATGGGGGTCAATTATTTTCATTCTGTCTCATTCCACTCCCTGTCCCCTAAATCTTGTACTAATATCATAATTAAAAATGCATTCAGTCCAAATTTAAAGGTCTCCATAGTTTATCGCAGTCTCAACAATGTTTAAAATCCCAAAGTTCAAAACCTCTCCTGAAGACTAATGCAACCTCTCAATTGCAATCCCCCGCAAAATCAAAATCACAAAACGGATAACATACTTCTAACATGAAGTGGCACTGTATATCTATTCCCATTACAAAAAATAGGAAAGGGAGCATAGTGAGGGAATACTGAACCAAAGCAAATTAAAAACTAGCTGGACAAACTCCAGACTTACAGCATCGGGTCTGATGTCAAATTGCCCCTCATATCTCCCAGCTCCTATTGGCTTTGATGAATACAAAACACTTTCACCCTTGGGTTGGTTCTACTCCTTGTCAGCAGCTGTCATTAGTAGGTATCCCATAGCTCTGCCTTCTCCAACATTTTAAGGTCTCCAAGGCAGTCCAGTTTTCAAATTCACAGCTTCACATAATGACCCCTGACCCTTGCCCGGCCTTGGTTGGTGATTTTCCTTTGTCTTGGGACAAATAAAATAGTCCATTTTTTTTTATCCTTAACACCACCTGTTGCTAAAGCCACCAACTTCTGCTCCTTACTGCGGCTGAAACATGGCCTCCTTGTCCAATTATATCTTCAACAACTTTCTGTCCATCACTACCTAAGCTTGTCTGTTGTGAAACTGGTCTTTGGACCAGACTGGTCTATGACTCAGATATTTCCCAGCCTCTGCCTTCCAAGTGCTGGGATTAAAGGTGTGTACCACCACACCCTTCTGTAAACTTTCCTTTAGTTTCTTTTCACAATTTGCAAATTATGCTAGGTGGTATCCTTCCCAGAGATCACCACTCCCTTTATTCCATTTCATAATCTATTTATTTCCTTGAACAGAGTACTTAACTCCATTCCACTTTCTGCTACTCCTGTTCTCCTCAAATACTTTTCCTTGCTCAGCTTGCTCCTTCTAATTATATACATTCATTAGAGTTAACACTAGTAACCATAAGGCAGAGTTTTGAGATTTACTCTGCCAACATAATTATTCCAAAATTCTTCACTTAGTCCTCAGGCAGATTCTTTGGACAATGGCAAAAGCAGCCACTTTCTTCTTTAGAATATCACAAGAACAATCTCTAGGAAAGGCACTAAAATTCTCCTCTGTAACCTCATGATTTATACAGTTCATTAATTATAATCACCATCAATGTCTTCCCTTTTCCTGCTAGTATGGCCCATGAGGAAGCACTAAAACATTCCATTGCTTTTCTAATCCAAAGTACCATGTCCAAATTCCTCCAAGCAAAAACATAGTTAGTCCTATCAAAGAAATACTACAGTCTCTAGTACCAACTTCTGTCTTAGTTGGAGTTTTTATTGCTTTGAAAATACACAATGATCAGGGAAACTCTTATTAAGGAGAATATTCAACTGGAGTGGTTCACTTATACTTTTAGAGGTTCAGTCCATTATCATCATGGCAGGAAGCATGCTAATGTGCAGTCATATGTGGTGCTGGCTACATCTTGACCATAAGGTAGCAAGAGGACAACTATTATGCTGTGATTTAATATGAGCTTTGGAAACCTGAATACCCATCCTCATAGTGGCACAATTCCTCCCACAAGGCCATACCCACTTCTACAAAACTACACCTCTTAGAGTGTTATGCCTTGTAAGATTGTGGAGGTCAGTTACATTCAAACAACCACACTCATCCAGGCACTTTTTAGAGAAGTTTCAACCACTTACCAACAATGCCATAATACCATAAATCCATTTCTAGATTGAAACATTGAATAAAGTAGAAGAACTGTTTTAAGAGGCTGCTTCTTTGTTCCCGGCTGCTCAGCCCCAAAATAACCACACAGAAACTGTATTAATTAATTAATTACTGCTTGGCCTATTAGCTCTAGCTTCTTATTGGCTAGCTCTTATATCTTAATTTAACCCATTTCTATTCTTTTATATTTTACCATGAGGCTTGTGGCCTACCAACAAGGTTCCAGCTGGCAGCTCATGTCTTTCCGCTCTGTAGGCTCCATGGCATCTCTAAACATTGCTTTCCTTCTCCCAGCATTCAGTTTAATTTTCCCCACCTAGCTCTACTCTTTTGTCCTATCACAGGCCAAGAATGTTTTTTTTTTATTAACCAATGGTATTCACAGCATACAGAGGGGAATAACACATCAAAGAACCATAATCCATAGTCTATCAGTAAATTAATCCACCACCTGAGAACGACCTTTCAGGACAGAAACCTGTAAGTCAAATGCCATGTCTAAGCCACAGAAGGCCCTTTAGTTGCAGTTTCTTCCCACACATATCATGGTGTTACTGTGGAATTCCTGAACATTTTGTATATCTGAAAAATATTTTCGACTGTCTATGTGGTTTGGGGATTTAAAAAAATGCTAAGAAGCATTTATTCAACTCACAAAGTAATATATTGGATATATATCTTCATGACTCCATTTTTAATACTAGGTTAAAATATATTTTGGCTTTATAATGTATGGTTTTATATATATTATATATATATATACATATATGTGTATATGGATATGTATATACAAATATTTAATCAAATACTTGAGATTGGACACAAACTTAAACAAATGATGTCTTTATATTTAATGTACACTTTATTCATGTCTCCTGCATGAAATTTAATTCAATGCTTGTCTTAGTGAAGGTGGTATGGTGGTTGTGTCTTGATTGTGACATAGGCCTAACACTGACATTTTCTCTTGAATCTTCATGCCAGCACTCAGAGTTTCTTAGATAACAACACTTACAAATAATAAACTCTCTGCATACTTTAAGGATATTTGTGAAATATTGCTCCTCTGCTTGCATGTGTTTCAAATATATGACCCCGAGAGATCCTTTATTTAATGCACTGTGATTGTTTTGTCATTTGCCTTTCTCTTTATAACATATATGCATTGTATTTTCATACTATCTACCTTCCACAAACACCCATACAATTCTTATGAAACCGTTTCCAACATATTCTTAAATTTATGACATTTTTAAACCTACTGTGTTCAATTATATTCCCATGTGTGAACAAGTATTTGACCATCTACTAAAAATGGTCATATTAGCAGAGGAGGCATCTCTGAAGGAAATTGTACATGTATATTTTAGAAAGTTTTAGCAATACTAGCTTTCCATATGACCTTTTCTGAGGGCTTGTGTTAATTATTTCTCCATATTCCTCCTCTTCTATTTTATTCTCCCAACCCCTTTGAGAAAATATTTGTATTATAAGTAGAAAATTATAAGTAAAAATAATTTATAGGATATAAGAACTCTATTATTCATCAGGTATTCTGAAAATAAATCATTTCTAGTTTATTTTTTTAATTCTTAAATGTATACTAGTACAAAGGTATAAATAAAATATGTGTAAGTTAATTCTGTTGGAAATTTGGGGAGTTTTTTTTAGAGACATTTAATAATTGATAGAGCTTTTAACGAGTTCTATATTAACACCTGAAGAAAAAATTGCAAGCCAGAAAAGCTGTGTTTTGCTCTCACATTTAAAATATTCATTAAAATGTCAGATGAGTGAAGAGAAGAAAATTTTCACAGAGACAGAGAATAAATTTGAGAGAAATGAAGTCTAATTCAGTTTGGGAGAGCACTGTGTTAGGTTGCACCAGACATATAGAAAGTATTTTTAGTACATTCTTTTCATTAACACCTGTTATCCTTAGGAGTTTCCAAAGTGGATGTTAGGAGGTGGAAAGAGCACAGAAAGTAAACTTCACCTTATAACTGGTTTTAGAATGATAATTATCAAGAATGGAAATAATACATTCATTAATATTCAAATGTGAGGTTATCCTCAGTTAAGAAATTAGCAATGTCTGCATTAAAGACACATTCAGGAGATTATCTGGAAAATTTAATGTACTCCTTAATAGACATCGTTTGACATAAGAAAACCCTAGGTGCTTTAGATTGTTGAAGCAAATGAATACTTTACTAAACAATATGGGTAATGCAGTCACGAGAAATTTAACATTGCTTTTTGGAGAAGTTATCAAGTTCATCTACAATTGTAACTACTGAAATTTCTTCTTAATACTTTTCTCACCATCTGTAGCTTGGCTCTACAATACCATGTATCACAATTTTTAAGTATTGCTCTGCTCAAAATACACTTTTTCTTTCTTTTCATTTTCATTGAATAATGCTTACTTACCTTGCAAAGAAGACAGATTTATATATACATTTTCCATTTTAATGTTTGCTTCCTTATACAGTTTTTGAATTCTTTTTAATGATTTATATCTTCTACAGTAGTCCTGATGTTTTATAATTTATCCTGAATCTCTTCTACCTAATGAAGTACCTACTGGTTTCCTAAACTTTCTGTTAAATCATGAGTCTTATGCTACATAGTTTCCATTTCAACTTCATGATCTAGTTTAATTAATTCAAATAAATTTGTATAAAAGTATTTTCTTTTGGATTATATTATATATTCTCCACTGTATACTTTTTCACAATTTCATTCAAGTTAGTCTGATTTCCAGCTAAAATAACACTGTTTGAAAAGTTCTATTGAAAATAAGGCAATGATGGTAACCAATATTTCTTATGATTGCCTGTTATGTTTTGTTGCCACATGATGTGTGACTCCCCTCTGAACGCTATAAATACCAGTGGTTAATAAAGAAGTTCTTTTGGGGTCTATTGCAGAACAGAATATGGCAAGGCAGAAATTCCAAGCAGATAGAAGAGAGAATAGGCAGAGTCATGGAGAAGCCATGTAGCCGCATCAGGGGACAGATGCTAGATGATGAATGGAACCTTATGGGTAGGGCCACAACCATGTGGCAATACACAGATTAATAGAAATTGGTCAATTTAAGATAAAAGAGCTAGGCAATAAGCAGCGTGAACTAGTAGACCAAGCAGTGTTGTAATAATATACTTTCTTTCTGATTATTTTGGGTTGGGGCAGCTAGAAATGAACAAGAAGCCTCCAAATACAGCCATATATAACAGAAATTTGATTTTTAGTAAAAAATTGATAGTGTGATTTACTTCTAGGACACTGTACTTTACTTTGGTTTTCCTTTTTGTTGTTTGAAATTCATGCATTTGCACAATTAATTTCAGTTGTTATTCATTCCTTAAAACCACTCTTGCATCCTTTAGTCGCATTGAATCATTTCTCAGTACATATAAACTCTTGCTTTATATTTTCTTACCAGAGCATGTATTAGAGTTTAAATATTGGAACATGTGCAAATTAACAGTGGCTGGACTGCTTAAGAACATGATTGCCTTATCCATAACAAACCATTTCCAGTGGTCCCAAATCTAGTTGTGGCCTTCAGATCAGCAGAGTAATAAGACAGAACAGACCATCGTTTGGTAAGGGGTAAAGAATATACTATGTTTCTTCTCTCTTACACTCTTCTTCTGAAGCTTTCTCTGGACAGATGTGTGGTAAACCATGATAACCAATAATACTGAGACAGGCCATTGTTGTGTAGGAGATCAGGATATTTGTCACACAATTTTAAAACATTATGTTAAATAAAACAGAGGAAAACATTAACCAGGATCCCAAACCTTAATTTTAATCACCTCCTGAAGGCCATGTTTCTAAGTGTCATCCTTAGATTATGTCACTGACACCTTATACTTAAAAATGGCTATTAAGCTGGGCCGTGGTGGCACATGCCTTTAATCCCAGCACTTGGAAGGCAGAGGCAGGCAGATCTCTGTGAGTTCAAGACCAGCCTGGTCTACAAGAGCTAGTTCTAGGACAGGCTCCAAAGCCACAGAGAAACCCTGTCTCGAAAAACCAAAAAAAAATGGCTATTAAATTTAAATATGTAGACCCAAAAGTGGCACATTCATTCAAACAATCAAACCACAACTTTGAACTACTTTCCAAGGGTTTGTTACCTTTTTAACAATGCAAAATACACTTATTTCATTTCTGACAGTCTGGTCTTTGCTTTTATCTTGCATTATGCCCTGTGCAAAATTCACTCATCTTAGATGAAGTATAATTTTTACACTTGTGAATTTGTGTGAAAAAATGAGTGCTTCCAAGGTATAATAGTGAGACAGCAATAGCGTAAACACTCCCATTCAAAGGAGAGAAATAAACAGATAGCAGTAAGTAGATAGTTGAAAGCAAACCCAAATCCCAGTCAATTTACATAAAAATGAATAGGAAACAGTCTGGCATCACATTTATACTACTTGGGAACCCGGATTCCAAATTACGAGCAGACCATTCCTCTTTGGTTTTCTAGTCACAAGTTATATTACTGCATTCTCAGACAATTTTGTTTTAAATTTTAAATATGTTATTAATGCTTTAGTTAATGAACAAAATAATGGATTTTACAGACCTTCACTTATGGTCATCTTTAAGCTTTGCTTGTGTTAGCATCCCAATAACTTTTCTTGAATTCTACTAATTACCACCCTCTTTCCTCTTTACGTAAGCACTCCTAATCTGGATTTCCAAGACAGGCTTAGGACAATAAAGAGTGTCATCTCCAGTGAAGTTTACCATCTAGATTCATACTTGATATCATATCCACCAACATCTGTCCAGTCTTCCAGACCTTTCTTTGAAATTGTGGAAAAAGACCCCACTATCCTTTAATTCTTATATTTTTTTCTTTGTAAAATCAAAATTTATTTCATTATATGTTTGTGGTAAGCATTGCACCTTCTGCTTCTACCACAGATATAGCCATATATACTTTTAATAAAAGCATGGAAAGGACTGGGCCAGAAAACACACTGAGGGGAGCCTGAATATATTTTCTAAAACAATTCCTAAAAGATTTTATTTGATGATGATGGTCTCTTCATCACATCTGTTTATGAGTTCTGTCTAACCAGCATCCAATGTCTCATTAAAGCAAAAGTTTGCTCTACTAGAATTGGTCCCCTGATAATCAAAGCATACTTCTTAGCTCCAACTGACCAGACATCATCGATTATTATTACAAAATATCACCTAAAGCCCCCAGTAGATTCTTTAAGGGACCTTAAAATTTATGAAACTACACAAGCTAGATCTCCAACAACTAGACTAAACTGAGCATTATCTTGAAAGTTTCTATTATTTCCCATGGAGTTCAGAACACTCAATTACTTTTAAAGATCACATTTCAAAAATTCTTCCTTGCTACACCCAAAATACATGATCAGGTATGTCAAACAAATGGCTTATATTGCTGACAGCAATTTCTGTCTTTGTTAGGTATGTATTGTTCTATGAAACACCATGAACATAAGCAATATTTGGAGGAAAGGTTTTATTTCACCTCCACTTTCTCATGATAGTCCATCTTTAGAGGGTGTCAGTACAGGTCCTCATGTTGAGGACCTCGAAGCAATAAGAGACGTAGAAGTCATGAAGTGCTATTTACTTTCTTGCTACTCTTGGCTTGCTTCAGCCTGCTTTCCTAAATAACTCAGGACCACCACACAGAGACGTCACCATCCACAGTGTGCTGGGCCCTCTTGTATGAATCATTCTTCTAAAAATTACCTGATAGTATTGCACATAGGCCAACCTTACAAAATGACTTTAGCTTATGTTAAGTGAATATAAAACCACACAGCACAGTCATGAGAATAAGAGTAAAGAATTATCTAAAAATAAGAGGTGATAGAAAATCTTGTTCCTAAAAGATAGACGAATTTTGCACCCATCATAATTTTTAAGTTTTGTTGTGTTATAGAATTTAGGTTATATATTATGTAAGAGTATAGGATGTGATTTTGCACTTTTGGAAAAAGGCAACAATGTTTTGAATCATCTCCTAAATAGTAATAATCTAATCTGAAAAGCTTGGCTGTATCAAACCTTTAATTTGGTATTCAGTAATTAATTGAAATTTAATTCCAGGCACTTTGAAAGAAATAAAGTAAGTTTTATATATTTTGCTGAAAGAAAATAGTGTGTTGTGAAGTGGACTTAAGATTCAATAAATCTTCTTCTGCTCTTCAACTTAAACTTGGGAGCTCAGTCAAGTGCTCCGACGTGGGTCTCTGTCTCTATCTCCATTTGTCACTGGACGAGTGTTCTATGGTGATATAAAAGATAGTCATCAGTCTGACTATGGGACAAGGCCAGTTAAGGCACCCTCTCCTCTACTACCCAAGGACCTAGCTGGGGCCATCCCCGTGTACACCTGGGAAACCCTCCAGAGCCAAGCCTCTTGCCAAACCCAAAATGGCTCCCTCAATTAAGATATCTCCTTTCTGGCTCCCAAATCCATCCTTCCTCCATCTCAACCATCCCACTCCCCCAATCTCTCCCCAGCCCTCCCCTTCTCCCTTCTCCCTACCCCTCTCCCCTTCCCTCTATTCCCTACCCCCATGCTCCCAACTTTTGCCAGGCGATCTTGTCTGCTTCCAATTTCCAGGAGGATCTATATATGATTTTCTTTGGGTTCACCTTATTATTTAGCTTCTTTAGGATCACGAACTATAGGCTCAATATCCTTTGTTTATGGCTAGATACCACTAATGAGTGAGTGCATACCATATTCACCATATTCATTTTTTGGGTCTGGGTTATCTCACTCAGGATAGCGTTTTCTATTTCCATCCATTTGCATGCAAAATTCAAGATGTCATTGATTTTTACTGCTGAGTAATACTCTAATGTGTAGATGTTTCACACTTTATCAGTTCTTCCATTGAGGGGCATCTAGTTTGTTTCCAGGTTCTGGCTATTACAAATAATGCTGCTATGAACATAGTTGAACAAATGTTTTTGTACTATTATTGGGCATCTCTTGGGTATATTATGAACAAGGAAGTCAGGTTGGCGAAGGGTGATACACCCACTGAGACAGTGTGACTGATCTAATGGAAGCTCACCAAAGCCAGCTGGACTGCGACTGAATGAGCATGGAATCAAACTGGACCCTCTGAATGTGGCTGACAATTGGGGCAGACTGAGAAGCTTATGATAATGTTGTTGCAAGAGGCGCGCGGGCCTGCTTTTGGTCCTGGCGGCCACCCGGCTCCTGCCGCCTGGTGCCTGGCTGGCTTATACCCGAAATAATTACATGGAAACTGTATTCGTTAAAATACAGCCTGGCCCATTAGCTCTAGCCTCTTATTGGCTAACTCTCACATATTTGTTTAACCCATTTCTAATAATCTGTGTGTCGCCACAAGTCGTGGCTACCAGGAAAGATTCAGCGTGTCTAACCTTGGAGCTTCATGGTGGGCGGCTCTCTCTCTCTCTCTCTCTCTCTCTCTCTCTCTCTCTCTCTCTCTCTCTCTCTCTGTCCCCCTCCCAGTATTCTGTTCTCTTTTCCCTGTCTATCTAAGTCCTTCCCTATCAAAGGCCAAAGCAGTTTCTTTATTAACCAATAAAAGCAACCCAAATACAGAAGGACCCTCCTACACCATTTCCCCCTTTTCTATTTAAATAAAAAAGAAAGGCTTTCATTTTAACATAATAAAGTTACATATAACAAAACAGTTATCAAGCAAGAATTACAGTTACCATATTTAGATCTATTTTATCTTTTATCATAACAATGGAAAACTATAACTATCCATTCTTCAACTCCATCAAAGACTCCAGAGGGATATAATATTACCTAAGTAAACAACTTCCAAAACTCTAGAAATGACAGAGACATCTCACTGCCTGTACAGTCACCCAAAGTTCCTCTGTACCGTAGGGGCATCCATCTTCATCCTACAGGCCCATAGTATCCAGCAGACTTTTCCATGAAGCAGGAAAATTCAAAGACAGTTCAGTCACTTTCTTCTGTATCCTGCAGAATGTCTCACAGACACTTTCATGAAGCAGGAACCCTGAAGGATCATCTAACCTTTAGGCAAGTTTAGCAGTCCTCTCTCTGCGGGTTCTTTGTCTCCAGTTTATGCAACAGTCCAGGCAAGAGCACTTTCTTGCCCAAATAGCAAACCAACTCCATAAGGAGCCTCTTCAATGTCCGTCTTCCTCTTAAAGTATCTGGTGCTGCCAGGAGCAGATGTGTCTCATTGTCATGAAAAGCCCTAAGTTATTAAAACATTAAATGCCATATTCTGTCGTCTTTGAAAGATATGAAGAATGTCTATCTAACTGAAATATACCTCTATATATCTAGAAAATCTAACTAACATGACTATAAGCTTGACTATATCAATGATTATCTATTAACAACCTATATTTCCTAATGATACATTACATTTTTAATGAACTACACAATCACAATACCTTAATCAAGATCAAAAATACATATATATATATAACAAAATTGACCTTAAATTTATATCAATAAATCAGAATTTATACCGATGTAAATTATCCATATCTATATCATCTCCCCCTTTAAATTTAAAGAACATTTATAAACATTCTGTAGTGTGATGCCCGGCTTGTTGGGGTTTATGTCCCGCCCGGTCCCCCAGCCGTATAGTCCCAGAGAAAATCACGCAGAGGTCTCCAAAAGATTATAAACTGATTGGCCCATTAGCTCGGGCCTCCCATTAGCTCTTGTAGCTTATATTAACCCATTATCCCTATCTATGTTAGCCATATGGCTCAGTACCCTTCTCAGCGGGGCAAGTCATATATTGCTTCTTCGGTGGTCCCAGCAGGAGTGCCAAGAGAGCTTCCTGCTTCCCAGAATTCTCCTATTCTCCTTGCTCCACCTCTACTTCCTGTCTGGTTGCCCCACCTATACATCCTGGTTAATGTCCAATCAGCATTTATTTAAATCATGATTGACAGAATATACACAATTCTCCCGCACCACTTCCCCCTCTTTTTTTAAAAAAAAAAGGAAAATATCCATAGTCCATTTTTTGGGAATGTGGGCATAGTATTCCAGGCTATTTCCTGCTGGTTGGGGGCGCTGATAATCTTATGGAGACCCAAAGAAAATTTAAGAGTTATGATCAAGGTCTGATTGCAGTATCCTGTGAAGCTTGATCATCTCAGGCAGCAGTCTTGAATCTGTTCTGGATGTAGAACTCAGACATCCGGGCCATCTGTTCCTACCTGAGATTTCTCAGGTGGTCTTCCTTGATCAAATCTGAGTTTTCTTAACTCAGAATGAATCCACAGTCTCTCATTTCCTGTCGAAACAAAAGCAAAATCTCGTCTCCAAAGTAACATATCTTTTGACTTCAATTTTGAAGTCAAGGTATTTTCAAAATACCCAATCAGCAGCATTTGTAAGCAAATATCTTTTAGCAGCTGTTGCTCCTTCCTCAGCATTCAAACAATTCAAAAAGAGCATAATAGCATACAGTATCAAGATTCTCTGTGTATTTTCCATCTTTATGCGGCTTTATTTTAACCTCTATTTCGTTTATTTTTACTTTTAACTTTTGGCTTTTTGAGACAGGTTCTCTTTGTATCTTTGTCCTGGAACTCCCTCTGTAGACTAGGCTATCTTTGAACTCACAGAGATCTGCCTGTCTCTACCTCCCCAGTGCTGGGATTAAAGGTATGTGCTACTACACCTTGAAGTCACAGAGGTCAATCTACCTCTGCCTCCAAGTATTGGGATTAAAGGTGTGTACCACCACACCCAATTACTCTCTTTCTTTCTTTTTTTTATTTTAAGAACTTTAACCTTAAGACAACATATATTTTTAACATACTGTAAACCATTTAGAGGTTTTCTTTGTCTTTGAATCTATCTTTACTGTATATCTCTCTTTTTCTGACTACACGAGTCTTAATTTTACCAAGCTATATGGGTATGATAAAAGCCGTGGCTTTGACGGCTGGGTCCAGCCCATTCCTTAGCTTTCTGAGATTTCAGCCTCATGGCTGAGGTATCTGCCAGAGCCATGTTTATTGCTACAACTCTATGGCCTTTCAAGGTCCCTGCCAGCAAGCAAGCTGCAGTAGTGTGCTCAGAAACCACACTCAAATGCTTCATGGTAGTCAGACCGACTGCCTGAAAGAGTCAGAGTTTGCCCTGTCAGGTCGGCCCACAAAGCCAGCATTTTAAAACGGCGCAGCTTTTTTCCTGCAACGGCTAAAAACCAAAAAGCATGAGGTCAGCTTTTATCAACACTATTTAAGTGTTTCATGGCAGGACCTCTTAAAAGAGCTGCAAGGTTTTGCAGCTAAAGCTGAGTGAGGAAGCCTCTCTTAAATGAGAGCGCTTGCTTGCCTGTAGCAAGCAGAGCAGACCCGAGAAAACATGTTTTACTCTATTCATTCCCAAGCTTTCTCAGGCTTTCTGTGGATGCAGTTATCCACATTGGGCGCCATTCTGTTGCAAGAGGCACGCGGGCCTGCTTTTGGTCCTTGTGGCCACTGAGCTCCTGCCGCCCAGTGCCTGGCTAGCTTATACCCGAAATAATTACACAGAAACTGTATTCATTTAAATACTGCCTGGCTCATTAGCTCTAGCCTCTTATTGGCTAACTCTCACATATTTGTTTAACCCATTTCTAATAATCTGTGTGTCGCCACGAGTCGTGGCTTACCAGGAAAGATTCAGCGTGTCTAACCTTGGAGCTTCATGGTGGGCGGCTCTCTCTCTCTCTCTCTCTCTCTCTCTCTCCCTCTCTCTCTCTCTCCCTCTCTGTCCCCCTCCCAGTATTCTGTTCTCTTTTCCCTGTCTATCTAAGTCCTGCCCTATCAAAAGGCCAAGGCAGTTTCTTATTAACCAATAAAAGCAACCTAAATACAGAAGGACCCTCCTACACCATAATGTCACTGGAATTTGTCTCTACTGCATGCACTGGCTTTTTGAGATCCTATTCTATTTGGATGCATACCTTCCTAAGCCTGGACGGAGGGGGCAGGGCCTTGGACTTCCCACAGGGCAGCGTACCCTGCCCTCTCTTAGGAATTGTTTTGTTTTTGTTCCTGTTTTTTGTTTGATTGTTTGTTTCTTGGTTTTGTTGCTTGTTTGTTTGATTTCCAAAGTTGATCTACTCAGCTTACCCAAACTCTATTGCTTAACTCTGCACAATTTCGTCAATATGGCATTCTGAATACCAATTCATGAAATAAATCCTTACAGTGATGCAGACTTTCATTTTGAAATCTACACTGACTCACTTCTCAGGGTTTTGGAAATTAGATATCAGAATGACAACATAATTGGGATCTGGTCCATGTCATCTGCAATGTTATAAAATGTGTGCTTTTCATTCTTTTCTGGCATTCCAGAGAATATAAAAAGGAAAAACGTTTTCTCATTGTGGATGCCAACCTCTTTCTGTGAGCTCTACTTTTATGTTGTTATCTGATCTTGATTTCTTGCTGAGATCCTTTTTCTCAATGTCAATATATTGAGTTGCTGATGGCAGCAAATGAATTTTGCATAAACATGTTGCTCATTCCATAACACAGCTCCATATTATTTAATATGGTTACATACAATTATGTTTTATGTGCGTGTATGTATATGTTTTATGTGGTTCAAGAAAAACAAAGGCAATATTGTTTAAAATTTTATTTTAATGAAACGATGAAATTCTATAAAAATTTAAAATAATTTTATCAATTTGATTTTGTCATTCAGTTGAATGTTGAATGTATATTAGATTGGCTTGAAATTGTGTCAGTGATGTTCAATATAATAATAGGATGACTACAAAGAGATTTTTTAATATAATAGAATCTTTGTTCTAGTTTTATGATTAGACTATATAGCATTATGATATTATAATACTTCATATAACTGTTAAAACAAATTACAGGTTCATTTAGTCAATATATTACAATGTTTGAGCTTGTTTTCAATTTTACAGAAATTTCTTGCAAAGAAATGCCTTGAACCTTCAATGAAACATTGAATTTGTTGTTTTATACAAATTTGGAACTGTTCTGACTATGCAAATTTTTGAAGTTACAATGAATATTTTTGTCCTATAAAATGGACTGGATATTTTTGGAGGGTTGAGATAGAATACTGTTCTATGGCTCAATAAATGATATTTTAATCTAATATTGTCTAATATTGTGACTCTTCCTCTTAGATCTGATAATCTTTATTTTTTCCAAGTTATAGTAGTTATTTTTTATTCCACTTAGTTATCTTATGAGTAATTATAGTTAATATTTTTACCCAAATTTATTACATTTCTATACTTCTTATCAGTGGTAATTTAAATATAGAGCTACAATTATTAAAGAAATTGTGTACATGGGCCAGGCGGTGGTGGCACATGCCTTTAATCCCAGCACTCAGGAGGCAGAGGAAGGTGGATCTCTGTGAGTTCGAGGCCTGCCTTGTCTACAAGAGCTTGTTCCAGGACAGGGTCCAAAGCTACAGGAAAACCCTGTCTCGAAAAATCAAAAAAAAAAAAAAAAGACAGAAATTGTGTAGAGAGAATTCTTTCACAGTTGTGTACAACACTATGCCTCAAAATTTATCGAAAAATTTGAAGTGTTTATATATTAGACTATTCCATGTCTAAATTACAAACTGCATCTGTAATCATAAAAATATAGACTATATTTAGTGAAAAATAAGCAGACTTTTTATCCAGGTAGTATAGAGCACTAGACTTAAGTAGAACATGACCAAATAATTTTACAAAATATATGTGGGTAAATTAATGTCATATCACAATAAACCCTAAATGGATCTCCCAAAACATGATATGTACTTTTTATGACATCAATTTTTTTTAAAAAAAATTCTCAGAAAGAGAAATACTCCATCTTTTCTCTCATATGTACCTTCTAGCTTTTATAGAGGAGACTAAATCATTTATACATTCATGATATGGTAGCAAATGTGAGACAGTACGACTGAGTAAAATAGGTAAACAGTAGTAGCAAAGGGCAAAAGCAAAAGGAATAGGTGGTTAATATGGTCAAAGAATATTAAAGAAGATGCCTTTTGAAATTCATCAAATTATTTAATACATTGTATTCAATAGTATGTATTCATACTAATAAAAATAATGTTTGATTTCAAGGGACAGGTTTAGTTAATTATCATCTTAGTCTTTTGTTTCGGTGTATTTATTTGATTCTTCCCTACCTTATTTATTTTCAAGCTATTCTCTTATGCAATTCATAGTTAAAAATTTTAAAATGCTTAATATTTATTTTAAGACCTATTCTTGAGTTTTAGTACTAAAGTAGATAAATCCAAATATTGGTAACTTTATAGAAACAAAAAATGACAACATGCAGGAAAACTGGTATCATTTCCATTGTTTCCAGTATCAGGTTTAATGGGATTTCTCTCTGTGTGTGAACTTATGTGTCTCCATGTGTTTCTTGTACCTTTTTATTGACTAATTTTATTGTATGCTTGTTTTATTTCTATCCTCCAGTCTATCAATAAAATCTATTCTAAGTGCCCCTCCCTAGGAAATCCATATGCCCTCTTTAGTTTCTGTCTTTGATACCTACCGTCCCTTGGTCCTTAGATTGCACCTTGGTTATCATTTATTTAACAACTAATATCCAGATATTTACAAGCATATAACATCTTTAATTTTATAGGTTTGGATTTCTAACTCAGGATTTTTGTTGTTGTTCTATCCAGCTGTCTCAAAATTTTGTGATGTCATTTTTTTAAGCAGTTGAGTAATACTCCATTGTGTAGATATATCACATTTTCTTTATTCATTATTCAGGTGAGGAGCACCTGAACACCTAGGTTGTTTCTAAGTCCTTGTTATTACAAAAATGCTGCAATGAACATAGTTGAGCATGGGTCCCTGTGGTAGGATGGAGTATCCTTTAGGTCTATGCCTAAGAGTAGTATACCTGGATTTGAGGTGGCAGATTTCCATCTTCTTGATGGAAAACCCAGAGACAGAAATTGGGGTTTAACCTGAAGGTCAGAAAAAGCCTGGCTTTTACCTCTACCTCAGACTGAAATGGCATAGTTGCCTCCAGGAATCTCAGAAGAAGATTGTGTGTGATAGCTCTGTCCCCCTTGTCCTATGTTCCTCTTTAGGGCTAGAATTAAAGACGTGCACCTCTACTGCCCTGTTTCTATGGCAAACTAGTGTGGTTACAGGGTTTGAAGGTGTGTGTCATCACTGCCTGGTCTGTAAGGCTAATCAGTGTGGCTGTTTTACTCTCTGAACTTCAGGCAAGCTTATTTACTAAAATACAAATGAAATATCACTCACTGATTTTTCACAAGTCAGCTCTCTCTGTAGCCCTAGTTGAGTGTTTCCCTTGTTCCACATCCTCACCAACTTGTGGTTTTACTTATTTTATAGATTTTAGCCATTCTGAAAAGTATAAGATAAAAGTTTTAACTTCATTTCCCCAAAGACTAAGGAATTTGAATATTTTTTAATTCTTTTGGGGCATTTGAGAATCCTCTACTTTAGATCTGAATTAAGAAAGGAGGAGAAGTGGGTTGTAAAACTAGAGGGAGGGGAACCATAGTGAAGATATGTTGTATGTGAAAAGAATCTACTTTCAATGAAATTGGTAAAAAAAAAAAAATGTTCAGGAGTCAAGGAGGGGAAGGAGGACAGAAGACATTGTATATTATTTTTGCTTGTTTGTTGCCTGACTGCCCTTACTACCAAAATAATCATTCAGAAACTATATTAATTAAAATGTTGCTTGGCCAATTGCTTAAGTGCATTTGCTTGCTAGGTTTTCATCTAGAATTAACCCTTTTCTATTATTTTATATTTTAGCACAAGGCTCGTGGCCTACCAGCAAGGTGCCAGCTGGCAGCTTGCATCTTTCCCCTCTGACAGCTCCATGGCTTCTGTCTCTGGCAGAGATACATGCCTTCTCCTGACTCTATTACTTTCTCCCAGCATTCAGTTTAGTTTTCCCTGCCTATGTCTATTCTGCTTTGCCAGGACCAAGAGAGCTTCTTTATTAACCAATGGTATTCACAGCATACAAAGGGGATCCCACATCAAGAACAATAAGATTTATAAAAAGATTCCAAACATGTAAGTCAACACTTTAATAATTTATGTTCCTCTGTAGTTCCATATTGCACAGGGTGTAAAGATATTAGACACAAAAGCAGGAAAATAGACAATAAATTGTAAAGTCAGACTCCTTGTGGTGTTGGGAAAGAGGGAGTCACTGAAAATATGGTCTAGGGGGAGAATACAATAGTCATAAACTACATTTATAAATCTTTCTTAAAGTTAGCAATAAAAATAAACATGGACATTTAAAAAAAAAGATCCTAAGTATTGTCACATTTCAAAGTTAACATTGAATTTATCTCCCTGTGAATTCCAAGTGAGCTGACTGATGATGCTATGGTCATATCACAGTGTCATACTTATACATTATAAACCATTTTGAATCATTGCTGCATTAATGGACAATGATTTTGGGGGTCATAAAGTCAAGAGATTTCTTAAGTGACCACTGAACTGATATGATGAATCTCAAAATACCGACCTCTAGGCTTGGCCTCTAACCTGAGCTCTAGGATTTCATATTTAATCACTAGGTTTGACAGTCTCAGCTGTACCTCTTTACAGCTTCTACCTCTTACAAAACAAATCCAAGTTCCAATTTCATGATTACTAATCTCAAAAAAAAGTTGAGAACATCTGTGACATTCTTGATCCTCTCTTAGTAAATGGTACCATCTTCTTTTTATGTTCCCAGTTCAAATAAAAACCCTTGCTTCTTTCTTCCATATACTTTGCATATAAGGCATCTATTGTAATCTGTATGTGTCTATAATATTTTCCTTTTGGTCCACATCATCTCATTCTCTGTATCAAAGTACCTTGAGAGAATGCAAGCACTGTGAAGGAACTTAACCGTCTGTGTTCAACTGGACATGCCTACTTGAATCCCTAATAGTCATCAGGATACCAGAGAATTAAAAGGAGAAAATAGGAGCAAAATAAGCATTAAATGAACTGAAGAGGCAGAGAGAGGGAGAGAAAGGAAAAGAAAGAAAGATAGATAGATGGATAGATAGATAGATAGATAGATAGATAGATAGATAGATAGATAGATAGATAGATAGATAGATAGATTACATCTAAGCATTTGGGGTACAGAGTGCAGAGGCAGGAGGATCTCTGTAAGTTCCAGGACATCCTGGATATAGAGCTACTTACAGGACAGCTGGGGATGCACAGAGAACCCCTGTGTTGAAAACACAGAAACAAGCTAAAACAGCAACAGAAATAAAAAGAAAAAGAAATAAGAAAAAATAACAACTTTTATGTAAAATACAATGTTAAAACCTCGTGAACAATGGGATGCTACATGATAAGTGGATGTTGGAGACTATCTGAACATAGATACACAGAGGTATTAATTTTCTTCATGAGGTAAACAGAGGATTTAAGGAATTTACTGCTGAGTGTGAGTTTCCTCATGAATAATGTAGTGTTTTAATGTTGAATAAGTGGGTCATAAACAAGACCTTTGATTGGGAAGTGGTTTCATTGAAACAAAGAAACTAAGAACATTTTGTGTTTTTCTTTAATTGTTAAGTCTTAGAACACACCAATTCATGATTTTCCATCACTTTGTAATAAAGTTCATGTCCTTAAAAAACTGAGAAATAAAGGAAAAAAGAATTAAGAATATTCATGAAAATTTGAATCTGAAGGTCCGTTTCCCCAACTGCCCTGTTTTTTTATCATACAATGAATCTTGATTTTATAAATATAAACATGATATGTATTCAAGTCCATGGGCTATGTTGTGTTAATTAAGTACACTTAAATAACTGTGTTACAATTGAATCAAGGTAATAATTTCCACTTTTTCAAATCTTAATAATTTCACTGTTTTAGAAATCTTGCATTTTCTTCTCTTTTAGCCTCCTGTATTGTTTTAAGTGATTGTTACCCTGCTGTTCTAAGCAAGAACCCGAAGTAAATCCTCCATACTGTATTTTTGTGCTACTATATAAACAATTTGTCTTCTCCTTGCTTCCCTTGCAGTGTTTAGGTGAGCACAATTCCATCTTGTAATAATGAATAAAGCTGCTTCGACCTCTAGCAATGGTTACTCTTTGAACTGGAACCATAAAAAGAAGATAGTACCATTTACAAAAGAGGATCAAGAATGTCACAGACATTTTCCATATATCTTTGTTTGAGGTTGGTAATCACAAAATTGGGAATCGGATTTGTTTAGTTGTAAATAGGTAGAAAGGGTATTTACCTGCACAGCTGAGAGAATGACAACCTAGTTCTATCCATGCCACTGAAGATGATAATTTAATAATTACTCTATATTTATGGCTAAATAATATTTGATTGTGTATACACAAAAATACAACACACATTTTTTATCTACCCAATGGCATCTGTGATGAAATAATATTTTATTTGCTTTAAACTGTACTGAAATAAACATGAGAGTGGAACTTTTGGTATAATGATTTCATCTTTTATATAAAGTTCAGAACATAAAAGAAATGCCGGATCATATGACAGTTTTATTTTTAGTTGTGGAAAAATCATACTACTGTTTTACTGATTTTATAATTGCTACACTAATAAACACTTCATTTAATAAGTTAAAAGTAAAAATATATGAACATGTTCCAAATAATAATTAAATATAATGAAGGACTATAAAACAGAACACTTTGTTGTTTAGATAAATTTTCTAACAAATATTGCTGTTTTAAAACTTGATGACATTAAGATGTCAGGACAAAAATCACCAGCAAATCTTCAAAGGCAAAGGAACTATGTGTGTTCCTTGCTCCATACTCAAGAGTGAAGACTTCTGATTTAACTTTTAGTATATAATGTTATCACATATACTTGTAAAAGTAAAAGTCTCTATTTTAATTGCAAAAATGTATTTGTATTATTTCTAGAAATATCTGTAAAATACAGTATGCTATGAAAGGATAAGAAGAACTGAATATCACTTTTATTGATGAGAGATGACAAATATTCAACATCAAGCAGATGATTGATGTCATTATCAAATGTTAAGTCAGGAGGCTTATGTAAATTAATGCTAACTTATAGAAATTGTGTATTTTCATTGAACTATTTCTACTAGTTACAATGAACTCATATATTTCCGATGTGAAAATGAGATAATAATATTTGATATTATTATAAAAAATCATAAAATATTTAGAACTTTCTAATGTCTAAAATAATGATGTTTTCTGTCAGGTTAGTGGCTACACATAAATCAACTAATATTTTAATTATTCTCTAAGGTCCCACAATCCTGCAGTCAGCAGTATCCTAGCCACTAAGACTGCAGCCTGGAAGTTCTTCCTGTACCTTGTTCTTGGCTCTACCAAGGCCACAATATATAAGTTTAAACTTAGTTTCTATAATTCTATTTATCAACAAAGACTTGAAAGTTAGATGTGAGGGTGAAAACTTTCTATATCACAGCAGCCAAGAAGCAACCTGCTGATCTTGTGTTTTGGCCAGAGATCCAGCCAAAGACCTGTCTCTTCACCTGTTACAAAATCAAAAGCAAGGACAAACTTAAGTCTCCCACCCTTTCTTTTCTGTGCATCTTCTCTATCTAAATTGTTGGAGTCTCTATAACTAATTTCGACATCCACTTTCTAGCTCCATGCCCCAGTTCAAGGTAAACTTTAATTACAGTCCCAGAGTGTCAAGTGTGATCAAAATTCCCTCAACAAATAATTCTCTTATAATCGTCAAAACAACCAAGGTCATCAAGGTTGTCTTAAAAATGCATAAACAAGATGTATGTAAAGAATATGATATCACTTGTGATGATGTATCTTGAAGTCCAGGACTAAAACCAAAAAGATGACACTTGGTAAATCATGAATCTAAATAATGAATGGACTATGATTATAGAATAATATAAATGCATTGATTATTACAATGTGTCACAGTAATATTTGGTGCCATAAAGTGTGCGGAAACATCATTTTATTCTTTGCTGTAAGGCTTTATGATAAATATGAATGTTTTTATATACTTTTTTATTAAGAATATTAAGGAGAATTGACACATTTTAAGTTGAAAGGCAAGATCCCTCCTGTTTTTTTATGTAGTTATTGGCTAGCACCACAGAGCTTTAAATTATTTAGTCAGTGCACATGCCTGCTGACAACAGCTTCTTTTTATTAGAGCATAAGACAATAAAGAAAGATAGTGCCCTAAAGCTTCACTTTTAATAACAATAGTACTTTGTGTTGACATAGGAATTATAATAAACAAAGTACTTTTGCATTAATTCTCTTATATAATTAGAAGAAGAATATTTCAATAGTCAGCAGTGTTGACAATTAATTCTTTTTATGAGGAGCCATTGCATTGTATTTATTTAATGCAATGTTGTTCAGAAAATTCTTGTTGTTCTTTGGTTCTCCTTTTCTTCCAGAAAAGAAGAACTATTGTTTTTCCAAATTGGAGGGCTATTTAGGGGTAAAATTTTCTAGGAAAAGGCAGTCACAGAAACCCACTGCACATACACACACACATTTGAATGTCTCATGCTAGAGCTGTATATAACACATTGAGGACCATTAGGATAAACGTTTCACCACCATTTCCTTACAGGGAAAGTTAAATTTTCTATCCTGGTACCACTTTCTGTTAAATATCTCAGTCTTCTTGACAATTTTCCCTAATAAATTTAACTTTTCGGAGGATTTTTAGTTTTGTGCTTTCAAGTTTTCTTAACTTTTAAGCACTAGTGTAATAAAGAGTCTTACATTCCTGTTTAATTGTCTGCAACATGCAGAAATCTTTGCACAAAGCAGAACACTGGCAGGATGACAGATTATTCCACTGGGGCAAAAATAGAAGTGTCATAAGATAGGAATAAACAGACCTATAGTAAGTGAGAAATAACATAGATAATTAATTGGAATCTGAATAGAAATGTTTAGACAGTCATGTCTAGATCTGTGTAAAACCGTGGGTGGATGTATGTGCATAACAAGTTTTGAAGTGCTTGGTATTGTGTTTTCTGCCTACTGAGTTTATGCATTCCAGAAACGTTGATGTCTAGACATTCTTAGAGAAACAGTAACTCAATAAGCTGTCATTAACAAGGCTTTCCCATTGGCTACCCATAACAGGCACTAAGTACATATGTGAAGTAGATATAATGACACAAATCAGGGAAGTCTATTATTCAATAGCATAAGCTCCAAGCCAAACAAACTTGCTATGAATATTGAATTTCCAATGGGAAACTATCAGAAATAAGCTTGATTATTTCAAATGGATTTATAGACAAGTAAAATTGTTTATACTAACTTTTAACATTTCCTAGGGAGACGCAGACCTCAGTGTTTACAGCACATGGCCACATGAGTCTGCTTTTCTCAGTGAAAGAATTGTCCAGTAAGGATTTACACGATGTTTGAAGCACTGTCACTGTAACAATAGAAAATCATTCTTTAGACCAAAAGAAATATTTCAGCTAAAAGGAGATATGGCAGCAAGGATATTCATGGATCAATAAATCATATTATTTAGTGAGATACCTGGGTTGTACAGGAAATAAAAGGAGGCAATGTATTGTCAAGAGTAGTTAACCCGGATCATGAAAAGCAGACAGGCTGCTGTTACACTATTGACCTAAAAGTCTTTAGTTTAAACGTTGTCCTGTACCCAACATTCTTCTTTCAATAAATTAGCGTTATTACTATCTGCCATATTTCTACTCCTTTTTTTGTTGTGGCATATGCCTTTACTGCTGCTAAAATTAAATTTCTATAGCTATTGTCATTTTCATAATAAACATTTTTTTTAATTTAGGGAACATGATCCTAGTTTATTCTGCCTAAAATGAATGCCATTTTCATGAGCCTTTCTTATTTCTAATAGTTTTTCTTCTTATGTTATCAGTGCTCTTAATAAATCTTGTTTAATTTTGAAGTGATTCAATTGATTCTATCATAAAATAAAAAAATGCTACAATTAAAATCTTTAACTTGTCGATAATTATATCACTTCTTTCAATTATGACTTCAAGCTTACTTTGTAAGCATAATACATGTAACACTGTAAACATAACATTATGTTAACTGATATTCCATTCAGTTCTGTTTGGTCCCTTTCTTCTGAGCATTCATTGTCCAACTCTTATTTCTAGTGCAGGAATTCACTATTTTAAAGTCTTCTAAATTTTTGACTTTTTCTTTTATGTAAGGAAATATACTCATTTCACATGTTTCCATTCACCTCTCTCATTTTCATACCTCACACATTTAATGATTTATTTGTTTTCTTTAAAGTTCACCTTCTACGTCCATGTATTTTTGTGTGATTTGCTGATTCAATTTGTTTCTTACCTGAGTATATGTGGGTATTTATTTATTGGAGCAATAGCAATTTATTGATGTCTGCATCACTGGGAAGAATGATACTCCCTCATCCTTCAATCATCTGGTAAACAACAATACAGCCGCAGCTCTTTTAAATTACAATGGCAACACGCCTACAAAATAAAGTAGTATAACAGTAGCAGAGAAGTTGTGGGAGTAACCACCCTCTCTCTGATTGAAACTGAGAGACTTTCCCAGAGATGCAACTCATGCCCAACACTGCCTGCATGGCCTAGAACTTGAGACTAGATAGACAATGGATCTAGGGTAAACTCAAATACTACTGTTCTGCTAAATGAATCTAGCAATAAAATGACTCTTAGTTTATAGTCTGCTATACTCATAAAACAATGTCTTTTTTGTTGTTTTGTTTTTGCTTTTCAAGATAGGGTTTCTGTATAGCTTTGGAACCTGTCCTGGAACTAGCTCTTCTAGACCAGACTGGTCTCAAACTCACAGAGACCTGACAGCCTCTGCCTCCTGAATCCTCAGACTAAAGTCATGTGCCACCACCAACCATCATCATGGTGTATATGGAAATAAATATAAAGACCTACAATGGAAGAATTTGCAGAGACTGGGGATCTTGAGACATTTAGTCTAAAGGTGATGTCTCCATTAGTTCCCTCATTGGACAAATTAGGGAACCCTGTGAAAGAGGAGCTGGAAAGATTTTAAGGGACATATTGATGTGGGATTCCCAACTCTATGCTGTGATTATGCTTATCACCAATGGTTAATGAAGAAGCAACTTTGGCCTATGGCATGGCAGAAAATAATTATTGTGTTTATACTATGGAAGGTATTCTGCAAGGCTCACATGATTTTCCTTCGACATCCCTTTATTTGATTCTAGGAATCAGCTTTGTTTTCAATATTATCTCATTAAAAATGGTTCAAAATTATGGAGAGGGATAGCATCAAATTGACAAAATTATTTAAAAGAATTTGTTTTGTTGAATTTAACTATTAGTGGTGTAGGAGCTCCTTCTGTGTTTCTGTTGCTTTCATTGGTTAAATAAAGAGACTGCCTTGGCCTTTTGATAGGGGAGAAATCAGGTAGGCAGAGTACACAGGATGGAGTGCTGGGAGGAAGGGAAGTATGACAGACACCATGCTTCTCCAGCCCAAGATGGACACTGGTTAGACTCATGCCAGTAAGCCACATCCTTGTGTTGAATACAGATTATTAGAAATGGGTTCCAAGATGTATGAGTTGGCCAAGAAGAGGCTAGAACTAATGGGTCAGGCAGAGTTTAAATGAATACAGTTTCTGTATAATTATTTTAGTGGCCGGGAGCCAGGCAGAAGGATGCAGCACGTGTGCCTCCTCATGCAACATATTAGAATTTGTGAAAAGTTTTGATATGTCCAAGGATGAGACATTATGTTTACTGGACAGCTTTCATAGGTTGGAAGCCTCAGTGAGGACATTAGAACAGAACACTGGACAGGAGATTCAATCTGTTAAAAAGGAAGTCGTAAAAAGAATTGAAAAGGTTGAGGAATTTATTGAAATTGATAAGCAGAGACAGAAAGTACAAGGACAGAATTTAGTTTTATCAGTACATGCCAGACTCTGGGATGACTTACACAGAGTTTCAACTGGATATCTGGTAATTTTCTTTGGAAAGACCATCTGGCACAAAGTACCATAAGATGGCCAAAGAATATGTATGAGATTCAATACATTGAGCAATCAAAAAAAAAAAAAAAGAAGCAATAGTATTTTATGGGTTATGTTTACATTTTTTGTCAGGGAAATGGTGAAAACATGGGCTTCAAGAACTAAGGCCACCCGACACAATTGGCTTTAATTAATCTCAGCATTCCTAGAAAATGGAACTCAACTGCTTTGGAAGGTTTATTGGAGAGAAGAGGCAAAAAAAAAATTAAAGCAAAAGGGGAAAGCAAAAGGATTTGAGAACTCAGATCAAATTCTTGGCCAGGCTCATTCATCACTCTTATCCTTCAGGAACAGGATCACTGTGATGAACACACCTAGTCCCTATGTAGCACAGCAGCTTTACATACTTAATACAGGATTCAGGGATCAGGAAAGAAGACTGAGTCATATATTAGGGTTAAACAGGGCCAGAGAGAACCCTTTACTGTACAAGAACACAAAGACACTAGCAGGCTTTCAGAAGTACTAATGGCCTTGCCTTTAAAATAGTTAACTGAGAAACTAATATGGGTTAAACAATGGCCTTTAACAGAAGACAAACTGCAGGCTTCAGACCAGCTGGTACAGGAGAAACTAAATGCTCACTATATTGAAGAATCAACCAGCCCTTGAAATCTACTATATTTGTAGTTAAAAAGAAATCTGGAAAATGTAAAATGGTGAAATATCTAAGAGCTGTCAACAAGGTTATCCAACCTATGGGACCTCTACAATCTGGAATTCCTCTTCCTTTTCTATTACCAAAAAGATAGCCTCTTACAGGTATTGATTTAGAGGATTCTTCTTCACTATACCTTTACAAGAAAAGGATAGAGAAAAAAAATGCTTTTGCATTGCTTACTTATAATAATTCTCAGCCTACTAGGAAATACCAGTAGAATATCCTCCCAAAGGGAATGCTCAATAGTCCCACCCTCTTCTAATACTTTCTCAGTCAGCCATTGGAAATAATATATAAACAATTTCCTATGTCTATAATCTACCATTATATAGATGACATTTTGTTATCTGACACAAATGCAGATACATTAGAAAGAAGGTATGAAAAAATAAAAAATGTTTTGCCTAAATGGGGATTACAAATTGCTAGAGAAAAAAATATAAAGAGTAGGTTCTCTCAATTACCTAGGTTACAAAATAGGTTTTTAGAAAATTAGAACACAAAATGTACAAATTAAGAGAGACCAATTGTGGACTATAAATGACTTAAAAAGATTGTTAGGAGATATTTTCTGTTCACAACCCATTAACAACTGATCTAATAATTCATTTAAATAAAACCTTAGATGGTGACAAAGAAAAATAGTCCCAGGAATTTAACAGCTGAAGCCGAAAAAGAATTTGGTGTGGGAGAATTGTCTGTATTCTGTCAATCATGATTTAAATAAATGCAGATTGACCATTAGCCAGGATGTATAGGTGGGACAATCAGACAGGAAGTAGAGGCGGAGCAAGGACAATAGGAGAATTCTAGGAAGCAGGAAGATCTCTTGGCATTCCTGTTCAGACCACCGAAGAAGCAGGATGTGACCTGCCTTGCTGAAAAAGGTACTGAGCCATGTGGCCAACAGAGATAGGGATAATGGGTTAATATAAGCTACAAGAGCTAATGGGAAGCCTGAGCTAATGGGCCAATCAGTTTACAACTTAATGTAGACTCTCTGTGTGATTTTCTCTGGGACTAAACAGGTGGGCGACTGGGCAGGACATAAGCCCCGACAAACCATGCTCCCTCTTCTCTACTGCACAAGGACCTAGCTGGGGACATCCCTGTGGACATATGGGAAACACTCTATAGCCAAAACTCTTGCCAACCCCAAAATGTCTCCCTTAATTAAGATATCTTTTCCCCTGCTCTAATATCTGCCCTTCCTCCATCTCAACCATCCCACTAGCCCCAAGCTCTCCCCAATCCACCCCTTTCCCTTTTCTCTCCCCTTCCCCCCATTCCAACCCCACCCTAATTTTCACAACTTGTGTCTGGCAATCTTGTCTGCTTCCAATTTCCAGGAGGATCTATATATATTTTTCTTTGGGTTCACTTTATTATTTAGCATATCTAGGATTGTAAACTACAGGCTCAATGTCCTTTGTTTATGGCCAGAATCCACTAATGAGTGAATACATACCATATTAATTTTTGGGGGTCTGGGTTATCTCACTCAGGATTGTGTTTTCTATTTCCATCCATTTGCATGCAAAATTCAAGATGTCATCGATTTTAACCACTGAGTAGTACTCTAATGTGTAGATATGCCACACTTTTTCCATTCTTCCATTGAGGGGCATCTAGGTTGTTTCCAGGTTCTGCCTATTAGAAATAGTTGAACAATGCTTTTGTAGTATGATTTGGCATCTCTTGGGTATATTCACAAGAGTGGTATTGCTGGATGTTGAGGTAGGCTGACTCCCAATTTTCTGAGAAACCACCACACACTGAATTCCAAAGTGATTCCACAAGTTTGCATTCCCACCAGAAATGGATGAGTGTTCCCCTTACTACACATCCTCTCCAGCACAGGTTATCATTGATGTTTTTGATTTTATCCATTCTGACAGGTGTAAGATAGTATCTCAAGGTGGTTTTGATTTGCATTTCCCTGATCACTAAGGAAGTTAAACATGATCTTAAATATCTTTTGGCCATTTGAACTTCTTCTGTTGAGAATTCTCTGTTCAGTTCAGTACCTCATTTTTTAATTGGGTTATTTAGACTTTTAATGTCTATTTTCTTGAGTTCTTTATATATTTTGGAGATCAGACCTTTGTCTGATGTGGAGTTGGAGAAGATCTTCTCCCATTCAGTGGGTTGCCTTTTTGTCTTAATAACTTTGCTTTACAGAAGCTTCTCAGTTTCAGGATGTCCCATTTATTCATTGTTGCTCTAATTGTCTGTACTACTCAGGTTATACATAGGAAGTGGTATCCTTCACCCATGTATTGCAAGCTACTTCCCACTTTCTCTTCTATCAGGTTCTGTGTGATAGGATTTATATTGAAGTCTTTAGTCCATTTGGACTTGAGTTTTGTGCATGGTGATAGATATGGATCTATCTTCATTCTTTTACAGGTTGACATCCAGTTATGCCAGCACCATTTGTTAAAGAGTCTTTCTTTCTTCCATTGTATAATTTTAGCTCCTTTGTCAAAAATCAGGTACTCATAGGCTTGTGGATTAATATCTTGGTCTTCAATTCGATTACATTGGTTATTGTCTCTGTTTTTATCCCAATACCAAGCTGCTTTCATTACTGTAGCTCTGTAATAGAGTTTGAAGTCAGGGATGGTAATGACTCCTGAAGTTCCTTTATTGTATAGGATTGTTTTGGCTATCCTGGGCTTTTTGTTTTTCCATATAAAGTTGATTATTGTTCTCTCAAGATCTGTGAAGAATTTTGTTGTGATTTTGATGGGGATTGAATTGAATTTATAGATTGCGTTTGGTAGAATTGCCATGTTTACTATGTTGTTCCTACCAATCCAAGAGCATGGGAGATCCTTCCATTTTCTGGTATCCTCTTAAATTTCTTTCTTCAAAGCCTTAAAGTTCTCGTCAAATAGATCTTTTACTTCCTTGGTTAGTGTTACCCCAAGATACTGTGTGCTATTTGTGGCTATCATGAAAGGTGATGTTCTCTGATTTCCTTTTCTGCTTCATTATCCTTTTTGTATAGGGGGGGCTACTGATTTTTTTGAGTTGATCTTATATCCTGCCACTTCACTGAATGGATTTATCAGCTGTAGGAGTTCTCTGATAGAGTTTTTTTGTGGTCACTTATGTACACTATCATGTCATCTGCAAAAAAATATAAGTTTAACTTCTTCCTTTCCTATTTAAATTCCCTTGATCTCCTTATGTTGTCTTATTGATATTGCTAAAACATCAAGATATATGTTGAACAGATATGGAGAGAGCAGACAGCCATGTCTTTTCCTGATTTTAGTGGAATCGCTTTGAGTTTCTCTCCATTTAATTTGATGTTAGCTGTCAGCTAGCTGTATATTGCCTTTATTATATTTAGGTATGAACCTTGTATCCCTAATCTCTCCAAGTCCTTTATCATAAAGGGGTGTTGAAATTTGTCAAATGTTTTTTCAGCATCTAATGAAATGATAATATGGTTTTTTCTTTCAGTTTGTTTATATGATGGATTACATTGATAGATTTCCGTATGTTGAACCAGCCCTGCATCTCTGGGATGATGCCTGCTTGATCATAATGGATATATTTTGATGTGTTCTTGGATTCTGTTTGCCAGTATTTTACTGAGAATTTTTGCATCGATGTTCATGAGTGAGATTGGTCTGTAATTCTCTTTCTTGCTTGAGTCTTTGTGTGGTTTGGTATCAGGGTAACTGTAGCTTCATAAAAAGAGTTTGGCAATGACTCTACTGTTTCTATTATGTGAAACACATTAAGGAGTATAGGTATTAGCTCTTCTTGGAAGTTCTGGTAGAATTCTGCATTAAAGCGATCTGGTCCTGGGCTTTTTATGGTTGGGAGGTTTTTGATGATAGCTTCTATTTACTCATGACTTATAGGTCTAATTATATTGTTTGCCTGGTCTTGATTTAATTTTGTTATATGGTATTTATTTTTTTAAAAAAGTGCCCATTTCTTTTACATTTTCTAATTTTGTGGCATACAAGCTTTTGTAGGAAGACCTAATGATTCTCTGAATTTACTCAGTGTCTGTTATTATGTCCCCTTTTCATTTCTGATCTTGTTAATTTGTGTGTTCTCTCTCTGCCTTTTATTAGATTGGATAGGGGTTTGTCAATCTTGTTTATTTTCTCAAAGAACCAGCTCTTTGTTTCATTGTTTCTTTGGATTGTTTTCTGTGTTTCCATTTTGTTGATTTCAGCCCTCAGTTTGATTGTTTTGAGTCTTCTACTCCTCCCGGGTGAGTCTGCTTCTTTTTTTTTCTAGGGCTTTCAGGTTTGCTGTTAAGTCTCTAATGTGAGCTTTCTCTGTTTTCTTTATGTGGGCACTTAGTGCTATGAAATTTCCTCTAAGCACTGCTTTCATAGTATCCCAGAGGTTAGGGTATGTTGTTTCTTTATTTTTGTTGAATTCAAGGAAGACTTTAATTTCTTTTTTTATTTCTTTCTTGACCCAGGGGGGCTTCAGTAGTTGACTGTTCAATTTCCATGAGTTGTAGGCTTTCTTGGTGTAGAATTGTTGTATAATTCTAACTTTATTCCATGGTGATCCAATAAGACACAGGTGGTTACTACAATTTTTTTTTTTGTATCTGTGGACCCCACAGATTGAAAGGAGTGCATGGGTCCAAGATGGGATGTGGTAGATATGGAAAGCCAGTTGCCACAGAAATGCCCCGCTAGATAGCCAGAAACGTTTAGGGAATTTGCAGGGTCCTGTACTCCTTTCTAGGGACCAGCCGGCCAGGCAACTTCACACTCACCACTCTGGATGTATCTCCTCAGTACAGGAGCAGGGCCTCTGGCTGGGCCAAGGATCTCACAGACAAAAGGAAAGGCTTGGGGGGAGAGGGTGGTGTAGAGCAAAGAAGCCCCTTCGGTAGGAGCACTCACCACTGACTCCCCAGACCCTTAGCCCTGAAGCAGGCTGAGTTGGGGGATCCAAGGACTCCTCAGATGGAAAGGAGTGCTTAGGGGCAAGATGGGGTGATGTAAATAAAGAAAGCTGTTTTTTGCTTATTATAATATAAATCATATTACAGGTATACCAAACAATCCTAAGGTCAGGCAGTTAAAGAAAAATCAAATCAAATTAGAAAGGATATACTAAACAAACAGAAAAGGATAGAAAATGCCCCCAGAAATAGATTTAGATTGCATAATGCTTTATTAACCTTGAATTTTCTTAGTGCTAATGAGAAAGGAACAACAACCTCATATAGACACTGGAAAATAGAAAAATAAAACTTCTGAATTAAATCAGCTGGTATACTTCAAGGTTGTCCTGATATTACAATAGAAACCAGGAGATGTGCTACTTTGGGGAGTGGGTTTTGCTCTTGTTTCCACTGGAGAAGAAAAACTATGGATACCATCAAAATTAATTAAGATTCAGTTGAAAAAGAGAAACTTCTTGAAAAAGAGAAATGACAGCTCATCCACAGAGGTGACAATCATAGTTAGTAAGGAAACCTCATAAGGGTTGGGGCAGGGTTCTGTTCTTGTCTTTGCAGGAAAATACTCGTCTTTAGAGTGTTGAGAGACCTTGGACATCTGGATACCTAAAGATGAAAACATTGCTTTCCATGAAGAATCAACAAACAAAGACAAAACTGATTTATGCTTTATTATCTGCCTGGTAAAATTTGATTATGTGCACATGTATACATATCTTCTTAAAAATAAGAGCTGGCTTTGGAGTTAGATAATGGCTATCCATTCTAGAGATAATCCAAGCATGTTTATAAAAAAAATTCAGAATTTCTATCTCATGTCAAGAGCCCTCTGGTATGGGACAGAAAGAATATAGATGTTTAAGAAAATTGTTGAATATATATGTATATATATGAATGATGTTTAAGTTTTCAACAACAAGCAGCAGATTTTCCTGCAGTAATCTTTGAAGCTTCCAGGAAAAAAGATGGGGCCCCACAACAACAACTCTGCCTTGTTGATATGATGTCATGATGCTGATAGTGCTACTATGAGACTGGTTTTTGGGTAACAGCTATGGAAGTGGTGCATCTTCTTACAACGTTCTGGCCAGAACTCCAAATAACAACTTTAAACAAACAAACAAAAAAAATACAAAGAAAACTCTATCGAATACTCAGAGAACATTTGCAATTATGTCAACAGCAATATTAAAATTTAACCATCATTTTAATTTTACAGGATCCCATTGAAAAAATATCACCCCCATGACAGTAGGAAGCAATTCTAGAAGATGACATCCCCTATCTGAACAAAGTTTCTCCTCATGGTTAGGGACACCATTTAGGTGTTGATTATTACTTGCAGAGGGCTGGGGTTTGGGGTGGAAATTATGCATGCCTAGATATTTCATAAAAGAGATTGAGTGGGATAATAGCTAATTTAGTGTGAACTTATTCATGCTAATAATAATAGTGAGTAATAGAGTAAATACAAGTTATTATTTATTGACAATTTACACTGGTATAGTTTCTTGTATATTGAAACAAGCTCAAATTGCATCTGTTATTTTTGTTTACAATATTTGCACACCTATGCAATATATTTCATCAGATTGTATGCATGCATGCTTCTACCTCTGTTTAAGATATTTTGTATATTAATACAATTTTAGGATATATTTATCATATTGCATTATATATTTTTATCTCTGATCAAGTTAATTATATATTGTTTACATTTTGAAGTCATTGTCTTCCTTTACTGCACAATTGTTTAATGATTAATATTCTGATATGATGTCTTAATCTTTAAGTTATATAGTTATTAAATATTATAGGTCAATAATTATTCATGTTTGTTATACTCTTAGTCAGACTAATTAGGTTCTTTAGATACATAGAGATTGTATTCTTCATAGATTGATAGATATCTATCAACCAATTCAAAGACCTGTAGAATATGGCATTTAAATAACTTACTTAGTATTCTATTCTGAGACACAATTGCTTCTGGCGGCACTGAGAGAGTGTTGAGCAAATAACACCCTCCACTTGGAGTTTGTTTTCTTCTTGGCACAACTGGCCTTTGGGTGAGGAACATCCCATGCCTCAACCACTAACAAAGTATATGATGTCTGGACTGGACAAGCAGAATACAAGAAAAAAGACTACCAAATCTTGCCAAGAAAGGGAAGGATGATTTTTAAAGATTTCCTGCCTCTGAAAATGGTCTGTCAGTTACTCTAGGGCTTAGCCGAAGTTGGTTACTTCAACATTGCAAATAAGACTTTGGGTGATTGCTCAGGCAGTCAATGTCTCTGTCATCTACTGCACATTTTGAATGCTGCTTGCTTGAACTCCCTGCCCACTCAAGTAATATTATCTCCCTTCTCAGGCCTTTGATGGGGTTGAAGATTAGCTAGCCATAATTATCATCCTCTTAGGATCTACCCAAGCCATTTAAATACAAGAGTTAGACTCCTTAGGATAGAATGTTTATTAAAATATTCAGCATAGGAGATCCTGGACCAGCAAGGGGCCCCACGCAGTGCCGGCAGATTCATCTGGACCCCGGTAAGTGGGTCCCAGCCCATCCCCGATGCTTTCTGGCCACTTAGGGCCCCCCTCTACTGGCTTTTCTGCTTATCCCAACCCAGCTCGCCCCCCCCCCCGGCACCCCTTTCCATCTGCTGGGTCCTAGTTTCCCCCGAACTCAGCCTGCTTCTGGCTGAGGCCTTGGGCAAAGGGTGAGCCCAGGGATAGAGGGGTCCCCTTGTACTACAGAGTGGAGTGGGACAGAGCGGGCAACATTCACTAAGCCCACCCTTTTGACTGGGAGTTCCAGGGCCAGCAAATGGCCTTTCCCAGCATCAGCAGATTCATCTGGACCCCGTAAGTGGGTCCCAGCCCGTCCCCGAGGCTTTCTGCTTATCCTAACCCAGTTGCCCTGGACACCCCTTTCCGTCTGCGGGGTCCTAGATGCCCCCGAACTCAGCCTGCTTCTGGCTGAGGCCTTGGGCAAAGGGTGAGCCCAGGAATAGAGGGGTCCCCTTGTCCCACAGAGCGGAGAGGAGCAGAGCAGGCAACATTCACTAAGCTTGCCATTTTGACTGGGAGCTCCTGTGCCAGCAAGGGGCCCTGTTCCTGCGTCGGCAGATTTATCCTTCCAGACCCTGGTAAGTGGGACCCAGCCGGTCCCTGAGGCTTTCTGGCCACTTAGGGCCCACCCCTCTACTGGCTTTTCTGCTTATCCCAAACCAGCTTGCCCCCAGACACCCCTTTCCATCTGCGGGGTCCTAGCTGCCCCCAAATTCTGCCTGCTTCCAGGCAGACGCTTTGGGGGAAGGGTGAGCCCAGTGCTAGAGGGGTCCCCTTGTCCCACTGAGCAGAGCAGGCAACTTTCACTAAGCCCGCCCTTTTGACTGGGAGTTTCTGGGCCAGCAAGAGGCCTTGACCCAGCGCCAGCAGATTCATCTGGACCCCGCAAGACCCTGATCCCATTGCCAGCAAATACATCCAGATGCCACAAGGGGCCCTGATCCAGTGCTGGCAGATACATCCAGAGGCTGCAAGGGGCCTGATCCAGTGCTGGCAGATCCATCTGGAGGTCGCAATGGGCCCTGATCCAGTGCCAGCAGATACATCCAGACCGGAAGGGGCCCTGATCCAGTGGCAGCAGATACATCCAGACCAACTGCGAGGTCCTGGGCCAGCAAGGGGCCCTGATCCAGTGCAGGCTGATACACCCGGACTGAGGGACCAAGCCACCAAGACTCTCCCTAACACATTTGAAGGAAGAGATTGGCAGGCGCCAATCCAAGAATTCATCCAACCACCTGAAAAGCAACATGATAACACCAGAATCCAGCTAGTATGCAACAGGAAAACCTGAGCAACCTATCCCAGAAGAAGTAGAAGAAATTGACTTTAAACATAACATTATGAAAGTGATAGAGCCCTTTAAAGAAGAGGTGAAAAAAATCCTTTAAAGAAAGGGATGAGAAAACTAGCAAAAAGTTGGAAGAAATGAATAAATTCCTCAAAGATACCCTAGAAAACCAAGAAAAAGCAATCAAACAGGTAACAGAAACAGTTCAAACTTGAAAACTGAAATAGAGGCAATGAAGAAACCCCAAACTGAGAGATGGCAGGATATGGAAAACCTGGATAAACGAAAAGGAACCACACAGACAAGTATAACCAACAGAATACAAGAGATAGAAGAAAGAATCTCAGACACTGAAGATACGATACAGAAAATAAACTTAGTGATCGAAGAAACAACAAATCCGATAAATTCGCAAAACAAAGCATCCAGGAAATCTGGGACACCATGAAAAGACCAAACCTAAGAATAATAGGGATAGAAGAAGGAGAAGAATGCCACTCCAAAGGCCCAGAAAATATATTAAACAAAATTATTGAAGAAAATTTTCCCAACCTAAAGAAGGATATTCCTATGAAGGTTCAAGAAGCATACAGAACACCAAATAGGCTGGATCAAAAAAAAAAAATCCCCTCGCCATATAATAATCAAAACACAAACCATACAGAATAAAGAAAGAATATTAAGAGCTGCAAAGGAAAAAGGTCAAGTAAAATATAAGGGTAAACCTATAAGAATTACACCTGATTTCTCTATGGAAACCATGAAAACCAGAAGGTCTTGGATAGATGTGCTGCAGAAACTAAGACCATGGATGCAAGCCCAGACTACTATACCCAGCAAAGCTTTCTTTCACCATCAATGGGGAAAACAAGATATCACAGGATAAAACAAATTTAAGCAATATATAGCCACAAACCCAGCCTTAGAGAAAGAACTAGAAGGTAAACCACAACTAATTATGGGAAGCAAACAACACCCATAATAACACAGACATCTAACAACCCTACACCAGCTCAACTCAAAGAAGGGAGACACACAAACCCTACTACCAAAAAGAAAATAACTGGAGTTAACAACCACTAGTCATTAATAATGCTTAATATCAATGGACTCAACTCACCTATAAAAAGGTACAGGTTAAGAGAATGGATAAAAAAAAAACCAGGATCTGACATTATGCTGTTTACAAGAAACACACCACAACCACAAAGACAGACATTATCTCGGAGTAAAGGGTTGGGAAAAGGATCTCAATCAAACAGCCCTAAGAAACAAGCAGGTGTGGCTATACTAATATCTAACAAAATGGACTTTAAACTAAAATCAATCAGAAGAGATGGAGATGGACACTTCATACTGATAACAGGAAAGATTCATCAAGATGAAGTCTCAATCCTGAATATCTATGCCCCTGATATAAAAGCACCCATATATGTGAAAAAAAAAAAAACATTACTAGAACTCAAAGCACATATCAAACCCCAAACACTAATAGTAGGAGATTTCAACACTCCTCTCTCACCAATGGACAGGTCAACAAGATAGAAACTTAACAAAGAAATACGAGAACTAACAGATGTAATGAATCAAATGGATTTAATAGACATCTATAGAACACTCCACCCAAACAGGAAAGAATATACCTTCTTCTCAGCATCTCATGGAACCTTCTTAAAATTGATCACATACTCAGTAACAAGCAAACATCCACAGATACAAAAAAGTTGGAGTAACCACCTGTGTCTTATCAGATCACCGTGGAGTAAAGATAGAATGTAACAACAATTCTACCTCCAAAAAGCATACAAATTCATGGAAACTGAACAGTCAACTACTGAACCACTCCTGGGTTAAGGAAGAAATAAGGAAAGAAATTAAAGTCTTCCTTGAATTCAAGAAAAATAAAGAACCAACATACACTAACCTATAGGACACTATGAAAGCAGTGCTAAGAGGAAAGTTCATAGCATTTAGTGCCCACATAAAGAAAATGGAGAATGTACACATTAGTGACTTAACAGCACACCTGAAAGCTCTAGAAAAAAAAGAAGCAGACTCACCCAGGGGGAGTAGAAGACTGGAAATAATCAAACTGAGGGCTAAAATCAACAAAATAGAGACACAGGAAACAATCCAAAGAATCGAAGAAATGAAGAGCTGGTTCCTTGAGAAAATCAACAAGATGGACAAACCCTTATGCAAACTAATCAAAAGGCAGAGAGAGAACACTCAAATTAACAAGATCAGAAATGAAAAGGGGGACATATGTAGAAGACATGCATATAATTGAAAAGTCTCCAAAGAAGCTAACACAATGGAGCAGAGCAAACCATGACGTAACTCACGAAAACTACCTGCGGCACTGACAGAAACTGGCAAACCATTTTGCTAGTTGGGTAAACTGAGCAGACGTTTGAAAATTATAATTTTTCCCTCTGCGCATTTTGCATAACTGGTAGCATACAGTCAGTAGCCACTCTAGAATGCTCTTTTAAGACAATAATCATTTCCACAAAAACAAAAGTGTGCATTTATAAAACCTAAGAAAACTGAGTAAAAAATTACCATGAGGTAGTATAGCATAAAATTAACCAGCAGAAATGTAGAGATTTGTTGTGTAAAATAGTTACATTATAATGTAAATAACGAGAATAAAATATATCCCATTCATAGCAATAACAAATATCTATAGTTAAGATACAACACAGAAAAGAAGCTGATAAAGTTATAGTAGATAAGCAAAGGCTTAGAAATGTGAGCATTCTACTATGGCCACACATATGCCATTGTGTTTTTTGTCTCATAAATTTAGCTGAAATCTATTACCCTTACTTCATGCTTCATTAGTATAAGTCTGTTGCCATTCATTGTCACTGCTTCTCTCGGAAGGAGTTGCACTCCCCTGCACTGATTAGTGTCAGGAAGTTAGAGATTTTGCTCTCTGACATTTGCTGACACACTCCCACTTGCTATTTGTTTATCCCCATGATTTAATTGTACTGATTCCTGGGCCCCTATGAAATTATATCTGCTTACAGGAGCTTCTTTTTCTTTATCATTCTACGACATGTGTTTTTCATACTGTACAAATTTGAGTTTAAGGATTTATCTTAGGTGCATTGTTTCTGCTAAATAATATCCAAGATGAAAAGATATAAGTTGCTGTCTAATATGTCCATGTATGTACTGTTGAACACTTCATTACATTTGTTGTTAAATGGAACCTGTGAAAAAGCAAAAGGAAACTTTGATAAGATTTTGACAACAGCAATACAAGGAATAAAGCAAACAACTTAAAAAAAAAAAGAAAAGGGGGACATAACAACAGACACTGAGGAAATTCAGAGAATCATTAGGTCTTACTACAAGTGCCTGTATGCCACAAAATTGGAAAATGTAAAAGAAATGGACAGTTTTTTAGATAAATAACACCTATCAAAATTAAATCAAGACCAGGTGAAAAATATAAATAGACCTATAAGTTGCCAGGAAATAGAAGCTGTCTTCAAAAACCTCCCAACCAAAAAAAGCCCAGGACCAGATGGTTTTAATGCAGAATTCTACCAGAACTTCCAAGAAGAGCTAATATCTATACTCCTTAATGTGTTTCACATAATAGAAACAGAAGGGTCATTGCCAAACTCTTTTTATGAAGCTACAATCACCCTGGTATCAAAACCACACAAAGACACAACCAAGAAAGAGAATTATAGACCAATATCACTTATGAATATTGATGCAAAAATTCTTAATAAAATACTGGCAAACTGAATCCAAGAACACATTAAAAAATCATCCAATATGATCAAGCAGGCTTCATCCCAGAGATGCAGGCCTGGTTCAACATATGAAAATTTATCAATGCAATCTATCACATAAATAAACTGAAAGAAAAAAACATATGATCATTTCATTAGATGCTGAAAAAGCATTTAACAAAATTCAACATCCTTTATGATAAAGGTCTTGGAGAGATTAGGGATACAAGGATCATATCTAAATTTAATAAAAGCAATATATAGCAAGCCAACAGCTAACATCAAATTAAATGGAGAGAAACTCAAATTGATTCCACTAAAATCAGGAACAGGACAAGACTGTCCACTCCTGCCGTATCTTGTTAATATAGTGCTTGAAGTCCTAGCAATAGCTTTAAGACAAGAATAAGGAGATCATGAGGATTCACTTTGGAAAGGAAGAAGCCAAAGTTTAGTTATTTGCAGATGATAAGATAGTTTACATAAGTGACCCCAAAAACTCTACCAAAGAACGGCTACAGCTGATAAATACCTTCAGTGAAGTGGCAGGATACAAAATCAACTCAAAACAATGAGTAGCCCTCCTATACACAAAGGATAAAGAAACAGAGAGGGAAATCAGAGAAACATCACCTTTTACGATAGCCACAAATAGCATAAAGTATCTTGGGGTAACACTAACCAAGGAAGTGAAACATCTATTTGACAAGAACTTTAAGACCTTGAAGAAAGAAATCGAAGAGGATACCAGAAAATGGAAGGATCTCCCATGCTCCTGGATTGGTAGGATCAATATAATAAAAATGGCAATTCTACCAAAGGCCATCTATAGATTCAATGCAATCCCCATCAAAATCCCAACAAAATTTTTCATAGACCTTGAGAGAACAATAACTAACTTTATATGGAAAAACAAAAAGCCCAGGATAGCCAAAACAATCCTATACAATAAAGGAACTTCCGGAGGCATTACCATCCCTGACTTCAAACTCCATTACAGCTTGCTATTGGCATAAAAACAGAGATGTTGGCCAATGGAATCGAATCGAAGATCCAGATATTAATCCACAAACCTATCAACACCTCATATTTGACAAAGAGACTAAAATTATACAATGGAAGAATGAAATCATTTTTAACAAATGGTTCTGGCATAACTGGATCTCAACCTGTAGGAGAATGAAATTAGACCCTTATCTATCACAATGCACAAAACTGAAATCCAAATGGATTAATGACCTCAACATAAATCCGACCACATTGAACCTGATAGAAGAGAAAGTGGGAAGCTTCTGTAAAGAAAAAGATACAGTCATTAAGACAAAAAGGCATCCTACTGAATGGGAGAAGATCTTCACTGACCCCACATCAGACAAAGGTCTGATATCCAAAATATGCAAAGATCTCAAGAAACTAGACATTAAAATTCTAAATGCCACAATTGAAAAATGGGGTAAGGATCTGAATAGAGAATTCTCAACAGAAGAATTTTGAATGGCCAAAAGATACTGAAGGTCATGTAACTTCCTTAGCCATCAGGGAAATGCAAATGAAAAGAACGTTGAGATACCATCTTATACCTGTCAGAATGGTTAAAATCAAAATCACCAAAGATTGCCTATGCTGGAGAGGATGTGGAGTAAGGGGACCTCTCATCCATTGCTGGTGGGAATGCAAACTTGTGCAACCTCTTTGGAAATCAGTGTGGTGGTTTCTCAGCAAATTGGGAATCAACCTACCTCAGGATTCAGCAATACCACTCTTGGGAATATACCCAAGAGAAGTCCAATCATACTACAAAAGAAGTTGTGCAAATATGTTCATAGCAGCATTGTTTGTAATAGCCAGAACCTGGAAACAACCTAGGTGCCC
>PVIU01010736.1:0-68519 GCA_004026605.1 Ondatra zibethicus | reverse complement strand
AGTTACTTTTGGTCATGGTGCTTTAGCAGAGTAATAACAGCCCTAACTAAGGCAGCATTCCCTAAGCAAGACTAGCAAAGAAATTCCTGTATGTTTCACCCCTTGCCGTCTTCCCTAGCATCCGCCCACTACCATGGCTGATAGACAAAGCTGCCGTCTGAACAAATTAGTAGTTTTGAGCTTCAGAAGGTCAAAACAAGGGTTGTAAAGGGATGTGGGGGAGTGGATAATGCTTTGTACTGAAATATTGACTCAAGGTGTAGACTTACAAAGTGACTGTACATCACCCTGATTGACATCTTTTTGGACCAATTGAGACAATTCTGTCTTGTGGGCTTGGTTGCAGCGGTTGACTTCATTGATCCAGCACAGTCAGGCAGTTTCCCAGAAGCGCTCTCCACTGCAGAGGGCTCAGTGACTGTAGAGATGCGTGAACAGTCGTCTTCCTCCGAGTGGCGTGGCTTCCAACTCCCTTCCCTTTTGTGCATGTGTGAATTTTTTTTAAACTACCAGTTTCCTTAAGAAATGTTAGACTTCTAAGCCACATGTGGTTATGAACACTTGACCACGTGAATGCAGTCCACCATTTGGGGGCTCAGACAGGAAGATTATGAGTTCCAAGCCAGTCTGGGATATACTGGCTCAGACAATAAACAAACAAACAAACAAGGGAAATACAAGCCCATTTGTAAAATACATGATGTTTATAAAAATTGTTTGCATTGTTCATTATAATATTTACACCTGTATTTTCTCTTATTATATGGAATTATCACGGTTTAGGTTTCCTTGTCAATCTGACACACCTGAGCATCAACAGAGGCATCGCCTCCATTTTATTGGCCACGGGCATGTCTGTGACTGCTAATAATACAGCCCACTACGGGCAATGCAGATGGGTCTAAGCTGTATAAGAGAAGTAGTTGAATGTAAGCCCAGAAGCAAGCGATTAAGTAGCATTCTTTTTTTTTTTTTAGAATTATTTATTTATTATGTACACAGTGTTCAGCCTCCATGTATGCCTGCAGGCCAGAAGAGGGCGCCAGATCTCATTACAGATGGTTGTGAGCCACCATGTGGTTGCTGGGAATTGAACTCAGGCCCTCCAGAAGAGCAGTCAGTGCTCTTAACCTCTGAGCCATCTCTCCAGCCCTTAAGTAGCATTCTTCCATGGTCTCTGATTCAGTTCCTGCCTTGAGTTCTTGCCTTTATTTTCCTTGATGAGGGACTGTGACCCTGTAGGCTGAAATAAACCCTTTTCCCCTCATGTTGCTTTAGGTCATGGTGTCCATCACAGCAATGAAAAGCAAACTAGAACAAGAATGCATTTTGATATTTATTGTTTGAATCCTTTTCATTGCTTCAAATTTTGGTTGTGGCAGATGAATTGACTTTGTGACTCCTTAGTGGGCTTTGGGTCACAGATTTTTTAGCTTTATCAAGATATAATTGGCATGTAAAATTGCATTCAGTATAGATCTTTTAAATTTTGATTTAAATAATTAATTGTTATTTATATATTTATCACGTTTTTGTGATAGCCATCCCTACAGACTGCTCTCAAAACAGTATGTAGCTGAGTATGGCCAAAACCCCGCTGATCCTCCTGCCTCCACCTGCTGAGGGCTGGCTTTCTGGGAATGCGGTGCCACACCTGACAAAAATTTAAGGTTTATCACATTGTAATTTCATGAACATATACATTGTGAAGTGACTGCCACTGGTGAATTATTTAACAGTTTTTATTTCTTGTAGTTCACATATGTGTACATATGTGTACACGAGAGAGCATTCAAAACTTATCTGTCAGTTTCAAGTACACACCCAATCATTTTATAAAGGAGAAAACTGAATTCTGTCTCACATTAGAGCTGGAACCTTTGCATCCTGCTGACAGACTAATGTTCAGTACATAGATTTACTATTTTTACCCGCCCCCCCCCCCGAAAAAAAAGCAAAAGAAGTGGAGGAATGTGTTCGGAAGTACATAAACCATTAGTGGATTACATCTTTTATAAGTTCTTGAGAAAAGTGAAAATTTTCATAGGTTAGGAGAGTAGTACTCAAGGACATGGCCAGTCTATGTGACTGCTGAACCCTTAAGGTGGGCTAGTCTGAACTGTGCTCTGCTCTAAGTATGAAATACATGCCAAATGTAAAAAAATTAAGTTAATCTCATCCCATTATACAACTATGCATTAAAATATGTTTGTACAGAGCACATGTTGAGACCAAAAGATTTTTAATTTACTGAGATTTAAAATATAAATTAGCAAATATATTTAAGGCATATTTCATATGCATATAAATGTGTGGTTAGCAGAATGTTTATTTGGATGGCTCTATTCTATTTCTGTTGGCCTAGGCTGATAAAAATGTTCTGGATATAAAAGGAGAAGCCTGCCTGATGCCCTGTTCCTAACCTGTCTTCTAAAGCACAAATTAAACTCTTTGGCCTTCATGAGGTTTGAGCATGTCTTTAAGAGCCAAAATTCCGGTTAATAAATAGCCCATGAAAATTAGCATCCATTCAAAATGATTAAATAGGAAAAAATAAGCCATTCTACTGCATTGTTCTGTATTCTTCTGATTGCATAATGAATTAAAGAGCCTGAAAACTCCGGGGGGGTTAGACATAGTCATCCCCTATTTCTTCTCTATAGCAGTATTGTGTTGTAATGAAGACTATGAAAAAAGCATTTTGGAAAACAGCCTCCGATATGAAGCGGCCATCAATATGCATGTTATATGTGATTGAGTTCGAGAGATGTGTAAGAGAGGTCCAAATAGGTTTGGCCTGCTTAAACACATGCTTTCTGCTCGCCAGCCAACAAATCGCTTCTATATATTACATAAGACTAAATTAATACCTACACGAAGACAGTTTATTGTGGATGATGGATCATGGGTCTGCTACTCATACATCTAGAACAGAGCCCTTGAAATCACATCATCATTGCATTCCTAGAGAAAGAAATGATTGCCACATCCAGGCATGTTTATCACAGAGAAAGGCTGATCTGGGCCCATCCACTTGCTGAGGGGATCCTGCTACCTGACGTGATGGTGGCTCGAAGGGAAGGCCCTGTGTTGACTGCCCGATGCCAGTAGGAATGCTGTTTCATTCTAGGTTTTTTGTTTTGTTTTTTAGAGATGATAGGGAATAATAGGCTCTATTTTATGGTCTTTATTTGTTCAGTTCTAGAACCCAAGAGAAGTATCATTTTAATAATGTGGAGTCTAAGTAGTATCCATGCTTCTTTGAAGGCTTAACAGTTTCTCAAGGAATGAAGCCTTTAACCATACTGTGGGCAAGGGCACAGATAGATCCAAGCCCCACTGGTGCAAGTCCCAGAACAAATACGAGAGTGGGATGAAGGACAGAATAAACCAAAAGCATGGGTGCTGTGGCCTCTCTCCTGACAAACTTCTCTAGCTGCATCAGCAAAAGTCAAGAGCAATCGATACTTATGAAACAACAATGGAGCCACCATCACAGATAGAGCAGGGTTGGAGTGCTATTACCATAAGTGGCTGAGTCGTTGATGTGAATGTATATGTCATCTTGCATATCATTTGCATGTTATTTGGTGCAGGCTTGCCAATAAATAAACACAATATATCAATTTGCACAACCTACTCTGACCCTTGGAAGTATGCATGCAGGAAAATACACGAGATCTGCAAAGAATGACTATTTGTTTAGCATTAAATATTAAGTGAGTAGTTCAGGCCCAAAGAGTAAGTTTCTAATTTTAATACTCTCAACCAGGTAGTGTGCTCCTAGTGGGTAAGTCTATGTAGTGGATAATTTTGTTTTAAGTTCTATATAATAGGTGTGTGTGTGTGTGTGTTGATTTTGCTACCCTTTTAAAAAATATTTTATTTTTATTTGTATATATGTGTGTGTAGAGTTTGTACATATATGTGCAGGTTCCTGCACAGGCCAGAAGAGGGTGTCAGATCTCCTGGAGCAGGAGTTATGGATGGTTTAAAATAGCCCAATGTAGGTGTGAGGAACTGAACCCTGCTCCTCTGCAAGAACAGCAAGCCCTGTTGTAAGGAGGCCACTTGTTTGTTTCCCGGCTGCCCAGACTCCAGAAATAATCACACAGAAACCATATTATTTAAGTCACTGCTTGGCCCATTAGCTCTAGCTTCTTATTTGCTAACTCTTACATCTTAATTGAACCCATCTTCATTAACCTATGCATCACCACGAAGTTGTGGCCTATCAGCAAAGTTTTAGCATGTCTGTCTCCGGCTACGGCTTCATGGCTTCTCTCTGACTCCACCTTCTTCCTCCCAGCATTCAGTTTAGTTTTCCCCACCTAGCTCTGTTCTACCCTATCAGGCCAAGCCAGTTTTCTTTATTCACTAATGGTAATCATAGCATACAGAGGGGAATCCCACATCAAAGTCCCTTTAACCTCTGAGCCATCTCTCTACCTCCAATCTCATTACTCTTGAATGTTTATATATATTTGCATACATATGTCCCTTTTTTGCTCCATCACATTTATGTCAGGTAAAGTATCAAATGCTTTATATGTACTTTTACTTAATTCTTAATAAGAATGGTCTAGTGTGGCAGATGGAGAAATGTATGTGTAGATATTTGGGAAAGACCTTAAGACACAAATGAGGCAAGTTGTAGAGTTTGGGTTTGAATTTGAGTCTTTCTGACTCAGAACATGGCATTTTAACCCCTTAAATGAGATGAAGGCTAATGCTGAATTTGTGCCAAAAGAAACAAAGACGCAATTTTTTAGCTTTGTGTTGATTTTGCTACTCCTTTTAAAAAATATTTATTTTTATTTGTGTGTGTGTTTATGTAGAGTATGTACATATGAGTGCAGGTCCCTGCAGAGGCCGGAAGAGGGTGTACATATGTGTGCAGGTCCCTGCAGAGGCCGGAAGAGGGTGTACATATGTGTGCAGGTCCCTGCAGAGGCCGGAAGAGGGTGTCAGAGCTCCTGGAACAGGAGCTACAGTTGGTTTTAAGTAACCCAATGTAGGTGCTGTACTGGTGGACAGAAAAACTTATAAAATTTAGAGAATACTCCAAATTATCCAAAATTATAAATAGAACCTTAGAGTAAAAGCAAATATTTGCTTTGAATGACAAAATAAATTGTAACATTAAAATATTATCAGCATGAGGATGTGTGAGCAGGCATATTTCTGTAATAATTTTTCTTGAAATTCTTTGGTTAAAATCTTTGATCATTCCTACATATGAAAACAACTTTTATAAAGTTTATACCTAAAAAACAAGATCATTTGTCATTTTTTCTACCATCTATGGTTGATTATATTTTTATGTGTGTGGTGTTTCAGTTACTTTTTTGTGACTGAGATTCCTGAGAAGACCTTAAATGGAAGAGTTATTTGTTCTGGCTCATGGTTTTCCGGTCTCAGAGTTGTCATTCCACTGTGACAGAGAAGTGGAGTGACAGAGAGCTGGAGTGACTGACAGAGAGTTGGGGTAGAGTAGAACAATTCATGTCACAGTGCAGTAAACAGAAAGGGGAACTCTAAAAGTGGACCAGGCATCCCATATCACCAAAGACCTGTTCCTGGTAACCTGACTCCCCAAGAAAGACCCTGCCTCCTAAAATTTCTACAGTGTCACAAAATAGTGCCACAAGTTGGGAACCAGACCTTCAGTGTCAGAACCTGGAGACATTTCATATTCAAATAGTAACAGATGATTAAGACATGAAAACTTTCCCATAGACATATTCACTGTTCATAGTATTGGTACAGATTTATATCTTCAAAAGTGTAGGTTACAGAGTAGTGATCTAATGGCAACCTCTGCCCTGCAATCACATCTATTTGTGACATACACAGACTTCCATATTAACAAAATAACCCTTGTGAGGACTGGAACATTTGTTTACAAATTTGTACATATGAATATTGGAAGGCTTTACTGAGAATAGCTTCTGACTTTGAACATTTCAAATCTTGTCTCTTCTTATTGCTCATCTAACTCTGGCACGGAGTACCACACAAACGAGTCATTATTTCATCTAGACTTCCATCCTGCATCTCATTTCATTAACAAACAGGTCAGCACAGAGAGCTACAGGGGTATTCCTGGAAGCCATTCCTACCCTGTGATGGTTAGCAATACATTAACTGTGTATGGAACTGACTGCAAATGACATTAATCTGTTCCATGGAATCAAAATTAATCTAAGTTTGGATAGATCCCAATGCAATACCCAGGGTCTACCAAGTTACAGCTGTCTGTCCGATGCCACCCATCAGAAATGGGAGTGGAAGACAGAATGAACTTGAATGCTGTATGTTCAACTATTTTATTTGCGCAAAACCTTATTACAAGTTGAAAATAAGTATTAGGTCCCTTTCAAAGATCCTGGGAAGATGACCATTCCATAGCTTCTTGGTATCCCTGTGTGTATTCTGCACACTTTCAGAAATGGTAAGAGCCTATTTAGTTGGTTCTTGCTCTTCAGAGTTCAATGAATCCATGGCCACAGGCAGAAGGTATTGGCTCACCACCCCCCACAATGTGCCTCCATTACCCACCTTACCATGGCAAAGGGCATAATTATTTTGTGACTTACTTCCTTTGAACAGTTCTGCTCCCACTTCTGTTTATGCAATATAAATCAAATCAATGGTTCTAAAACATTTGAGTACTATGATTCATGAACACACCTAGCAGACTATACTAACCTTCATTTGTTAATTGACAGGAGGCCTTTGAACCTATTGTTAGAGGAGATGGAAAAATTCTAATGCATCCAACACTTTTTTGTTTTTGTATGCTTACCATAGCTGCTGGTATTGATTATCCATTGTTACGTTCATATTTCAGTGTTATATTTACTTTGCTGTTTATTATTATACCAAATAACATTTTAGTTTATTGCTACGTGTATTATTTGAATATTGTATTTTTATTATACTATAATAGTACCCAATATATTTGAGTGCAGGAATATATATATACTTATATATGTATACATATATATGTGTATGGACATATTTATTTTTCTGTATGTGTGTGAGCATGAATGAGATCTTCAAGCCTGTGGAGGCTGGAAGAGGGTGTCTAATCACCTTGAAACAGGAGTTACTAGTAGTTGTGAACCCCCATGTGAGTGCTGGGAACTGAACGTGGGTCCTGTGTAGGAACAGTAAAGGCCCTTAACAACCGAGCCGTCTCTCCAGCCCCAGGAGTCTGTCTACCTTTGACTCACTCGACAGGACAAGGCTTGGGAATACCTCTAGCCCCTGCCAAGCGACTGGCTCATCCTCAGCAGCCCCACAGCCAGCATTTTAGAAATGATTGCTCTCAGCCTCTTACAAACCAACACCAGTGCTGGCTGGGTTACTTCTAGCACCATCATTTTAAGTGCAACAAAGCAAATCATTACAGTAGTGACTTCTCTGTAAGGAGCACTTTCTAGTGTCTGGGAGCTGCTAAATTGAATTATTCGGAGTCATAAATGTCTGTATGAAAAGAGGGACCTTCCCTGAGACATGGGACAGTTGGTCAAGAGGATGGCACTAACCAATGCGAATTTAAGTTTGTGCTTTAGGCTTTGGGAAATAATGGTTTTGCACTCTCACAGAGAAGAAATGCGTGACTATCTTTCTTCTCCTGGCTGGCACTGCGAGTTGGCTTCATTTTAAAAATAGTGCTAGGGAAAGAGGAAAAAAATGTAATGTATTCTTAAAATGTTTATATGTCAGCAAAATCCCCAAAACCATTCAATAGATTAATCCTCCTGCTGCCTTAAAAAAGGATGGATTTCAAGCTATAACTGAGATTGGGAAAAATTGATTTCCATGTTCCTTATGACTGAATAAGATAAAAGCCACTACCCTGGCAAGTTCTCCCAGCCTGGACCCAGACTTCAGGAGGCTTGGCTAATTGAAAAGTCACTCCAAATACCAGCCCAGACCCTGGGAGGAGATCTGAAAAAAGGATCAAGGGCAGGCTGTCCATTTTTCACGAATGATTTCCACAGTGTTTATTCCCACCGTCCCTGAATGACTACAGTTGGAGGTGAAATTGCTTTCTCCTGACTTCCCACTCTTCCTCATTTCCCCTTTCCTTTCTCCACTAGCCCCCTCCATTTTTCAACATTCTCCTCCTCGCAGGAGTGCACGGTTCCAAAGTGAATGCAGGCCCTGCACCAAAATTCTCTTGTTGAAGCTGCACACTTGTAGAAACCAGTTCTGTTGAGAGGCTTTCGTTTACCCAGGGAAGAACGGCACATTCCACCCGAACAAGGATCTATTGCTCCAAAAGCATGCTACCAACCTTTTCTTTTCTTGCTGTCCTCACACAGTTCCTGTGAGGGGGTGATTATTATTGTCACCGTTGTCACAATAGACTCTCAGATGCTTTGCGAAAGTCACAAAGACAGTGTCTGCCAGAACTGGAACAAGATCCTGCAACTGATACCACATCTCATAGGCTTCAGCTGAGTTCCTACATGGCTAACACTACCCGTGTCCTTCACTAGCTGCAACTCAGAGGTTTACTTTCACTGATTTACTCATTTGATCACTTCGTTAATGTTTAGTGAACAACTACTGGTCGATGGGTATTAAGAAATGAAAAGAACTGAGAGTTGGTTGGGCAAAGATTTCAGACTGAAAGGAGCTGAATTTGTGAGGTGTATCTGTTATGAATAGAAAGTTGAGCTACTAGAGCAGAGTTTAATTCTCAGAATGTAAGACTGTGCAAATGTGCCCAAATCTATACAACATTAAATTTCAGGTCAATTTAAACCAAAATCATGCTAAAATTAAGGTTTTTTTCACCTAAACCTCATTTTATAGAAAGCACTATATAGATTGTGTGGGACGTGCTGTTATTTTAAGGTAGTTGGTTTTTTCTTTTTTAAAATTTTTTCTTTCTTTTCCATTTATTTTATTATTTCATGTTCTCTATTTAATTTTCAATAGCCCCACCCTTTCCACCATCTATTCACATTAAGGCTATTTCTATAGAGAAACAATTGGTCATGTCATTTTGAATGCATCATATGTGGGCTTTTTTTTCTGGAAAAACAGGGTATCTGTGAAGATATACTTTCTCCTAAAGAATGTCATAAAATCCCCTAATATTTTTATTTCACGAAGTTCTTTGGGTATTTATGGAACAATCAATGTAAAAAGCCTTCAACTAGTAAGCCTGATTGTTGCAATCATTACAGCAGCAGACAACATTTAAACAGCACTTGCTTTGTACTGGACAGTCTGGGACTTCCGTGTGTACTGGCTCATTAAGCTTTATGTCAGCTCTTCTTAGTGGGAATTATTTAAACTCCCACTTTACATATGGGAACTTGGGATGGGAAGAAAAGCCTCAGTCTCCAGGAAAGAGCCTGGATTCCAACTCAAATGACCTATTCAGAGCTTAACCTCTTAACCATGTACCGCACAGTTCTTTTCCAATTAATTAGACACTACTCATTGAATTGATCACATTACAAGTGACATCAAAATGTTCCAAGTAACCTTCTTAACCACATGGGCCAGGGTCAGCATGTCCTTTGTACATCTGATCAGGTATCCTAGGACTTAAAGCTTTATTTTATTTTTAGTTATGTGTCTGCATTTGCATGTGCACAAACGAGTGCACTTGCCTGGGGAGGCCAGAAGAGAAAGGCAGATCACCTGGTGGTAGAGGTGGTTATGAGCTACCTGATGTGGATGCTGGGAACTGAACTCAGGTCCTTTAGAAAAGCAATATATGCTCCTAACCACTGAGCCATCTCTCCAGTCCCTCTCCTTAGACTTTAGAAGGCTCTTACCACTTTAACATGCAAGAGTCTGGCAATGGGGACAGAGAGCGTTTGTTGGCACATGCTGACAATTTTTCCTGAGGATGAGCCTCTCTGGGGAGGACTTAGCCATGTGCACTATTTGGGCTTGCATGGTAGGAGAGTGCTGAAGGGTCCTGCATGGGGAGCAGGGGACTTGGGATAAAGGAAAACTGAGGCCCACAGTTATTTGTGAGTCAATAGCTAGTGACAAGGCTTGCTTTTATGTCTCTTGGTGGGCACAGTCAGTGAACAGCTCTTCCCCTAATGATAGCAGTGTGAGGAGGGAGAGTATAGTGGATTGGGTGAATTGAGGACAAACATGTGGCAAAAACAATGACCTTGGCTGCTCATATTGTTTCTCTCTCTTCTTGACCCCCCCCCCCACACCTCCCATCAATCCAAGTGTCTACCCAAGTGAAATCGAAGCTGAAATGGCTAAAGTTGTGAAGAGAATTTTTTCTTCTGAAATACATTATAAAACCACACTCATAACAACCAGGTTCCTTATATAAATCTATTTTTAAGATGATTATAGGGTTTCGATAGCCATTCCAACATCAACTGCTGGTTTTGTTTCCTCGTCGTCAGTAAACTGTTGGCAGGATAGTGCACCAGAGGTATATTTTTTAAAGGGTATAATTGCATGGCACCGAAATTATCACTTTCTCGACAATGGGTTTCACTGGTCTCTCCCTTTGAGAATCCGGTTTGGAAGCTCGGCTTGTCAGTCCCCCCAAGCACACACTGTATTGTGTGTGTTGGTCTCTCGGCACATCATGCTGGCAACTGCTAGGCAGAGGGTAGCAATTAAACAACACAATAGGCATCAAGGGATGAGGAGAAGACACTGTGTTTAAAATAAATGAACACAAGAAGCACAGCCAGCTTCTCTAGGAAGGCTATCTGAGTAGCATGGTGAGCCAATATAAGGCTCACCATGCCAAGCAAGTTGGGAGGTTCCCCATGGCAGCAAGCCATTGTCAGTAGATAAACATCTTCCCCGGGGATCTGCCACAGGGTTCCTTCTCCCTAGCTCACCTTCTCTGAAGCATAGGAACCTAGGAAAGAAGATCCATAGAGATCTTCAGCACTGCCAGGCTCTGAAGTGCTTAGGTATGATTCTCTAGAAGCTATTTTCAAGAAGGCCAAGGTGCAAGGAGACATGGGAGCTTTAGTTCACCTCAGAAATAGGGGACAGAGCAGGTGGAAGTCAGTTTCTGCAACTGAAGCTAATAAGCTTGAACAGATTACAGGTAAAATTATCTATTGGCAGAAGGAACTGACACCCAAGAGTTGCTAATGTTGTCCTGGTGACGAGAATAAGAGACTCCCAATGTCTCTCTAGAGGAACAGAGAGAACTCAATATCTAGATAAAAGACCACAGTGTTTCTCATTCTAATCAGGATGACCAGCATGGGGCTTCAGCACTGAAATGCAACTGATATTCGCAAATGAATCTGAATATAATAAGCACTAATAGTGAGCCGACTATGATAATTATGTGTAGTTACCAAAATAAAGGGGCCTGCAGAGCCAAAATAGATGGTGGTTTGCATGGAGGTAAAGGGCACTGAGATATTAACAGGAGCATCCATAGAGGAGAAAAAGGTATTTCAATTGCCTATTATATCTTGATAAAAGTAGATCTTGTAAGGATCTAGAAAATCTCATCCTAAGTCTGTCTCCATCAAATAGTGTTCTGAGCTGTGATTTGGCCTTTGCATTGTCTAACCTGTAGAAGAGCTAGTCACTTCTTTAATAAATATGTTTAAATACACCCAAGTCCCCGGGACTCTGGCACCAAGGTTACAAGGGTAAAATGAATGGTTCCAGGTCTCAAGAGGCTTATTGACTAGTTGAGCAAGCAAAGAAGAAAATGTGCACACAGTGTAAAAAGCTGGGTGTGGGAACACACCCCCAGAATCCCAGTGCTGGGAAGGCTGAAACGGAAAGACCTCTGGGGATTGATGGTCAGCCAGTTCGTTGAACTGTTAAGATCCAAGTCCAGTGAGAGACCTTGTCTCAAAAAAATAAAACAACTGAAGAAAAAACCCAGTGTTGATCTCTGACCTCTGCACACTAATGTGTGTGCACATATGCACACATAAACACATATGCAAACAACCACAATTGACTAGACACATGACTATGCTGTAAGCACACACACACACACACACAAAATAACTGTTACAAAGTTATACAAAGCCAAGCTTAGCTGTTCAGAGGGAAGACACCTTACCCTGACTGTGACTGAAAAAGTCAATGAGGCCATATTAGGTTAAGAAAAAAAATTTTCATTTATCCCTAAAATATGAAGATTAGCAATGCCAGTAAAGGATTTATACTAGAGTGGGCACTGTATTTAAGAGCCAGAGAGTACATTTAGAGTGCGAGCAGGACACTGGGACACTGTGTTTGGAGGAAATGAGAACATTTATATCAATGGCGGGCGAGGGAGACCTGAGAGGAGATAAGGCGGAAGGAGGTCATGCCAGGAGTTACCTTATTAGCAATTTGAATTTTATCCTGTAGGCAGGAAGGAGCTATTGAAAATGCTAAGCAGAGGAATAATATGGCTGAATTTGCAATTTAGATGATATTTCCATATATATCTACCACTCCAGGTGAATTGATTGATATTCCAGTGTGTAGATCTGGTGAATGCAGGCGTCTTACTTTGATTGAGTCCGGGTTTTTGATGACCTTTAGATGGGCTGGTAAAATTGAGTTTTCAGACTTTAAACTTGAGGGCTAGACTCTTGGCCTGTGGGAGAAAAAAAAATCTCCCATCGAGTTTTCACTGGTAAGGGAGGCCTTGCTGGAGGCTGTCATCTGATCTCGCTTTGACATGTCTATGCAGAAATCTGGGTGGGAAAAGGAAAATATGCAGCTAATTTGTATCATGCCATAGCAGTACTTGGCTGCAGTGTGGTAATTATCCACAGGAGAAGGGACAGCTTATCAAGTCAGGCTAGCTTCTGAGCTATTAAATAATGTCTGTTAGAACAGCATGTTAACCTACAATTTATAATTCCCTTTATAAGAATGCTACCGAGGGCCAAGACTATTTTGCCATGAACCTTTGTCCATGCCTTTCAGCAAAGGGGTTTATACCCAGTTTTAAAATGTTTAGGCTTACCTTTAGAACATTTGTGATTTTTTTTTTCCTTCTGTGCAAGGTGAACAGCATAGGATATAAAATTAAACTGAACTTTTCTGCAGAGATAGTTGAAAGGAGTACGGAAGATCAAATACATTCAGACTTGGGACATTTTCAACTGGTGACTGAAATTCATCATCTTAATTGAAATGGAATTCGCGATAAACCCTAAATTCCCTAACAGGAAGTGATTAGCATAAGGCACAGTATAGGGTCTAAATCTTCAAGTCAGAAGAAATTAGAGAGTGGCAGGTACGGCAGATGAGAGTCGCCTGCTCTGACAGCAGAGAGTTAGAGCAGAGAAGATGCGACGTAGGCTGTGGGGAGCAAATAGAAGTTTCCACATGTGGTGAGCAGTGGGAGCCAGAAGATGCATGTCAAAGAATTTGTTAAAATAGTGAGGGCAATGACCCATGTAGAGCGGGCTTCATGCTATAAACACCGTTGTGGGATTGGCATACCTCTTAACAGAACAGACTTAGCAGCAGGTAGATGTCATTGTCCAAACTGTGGAGTGTGGTTTTCAGTCTTTCTATCTCTCTGACCTCGTTCTTTCTCACTTAGGGCTCTGAAGCCCTTTTTTGAGGTCTGTACGGACAAGCAGTGATGTTCACACAGTGGGAGTGATTCTAAGCGCTGGTCACTGAACCTAGCCTCTGGCCAACGCATTGTGTGATCCTGCTCCTAATTGGTGAAGGGCTTCAGTCCCACTATGTACTTAGTCCAACTAAACTGCAACCTGCATCCTGCCTGTGTGATGGAGTGGTAGAGGGGAGAGAGGATGGAAGAATGGGAGCTACCTGGGACTTATTTCACAGCTGAGAAAGCAGAGGCCCCAGAGAAGTTCAAGGATTTGCTTGATGTTACACAGCTAGCGAGGGACAGAGATGGGACTAAACCCCACTTTCCTTATCTCCCAGGTCACAGTTCTTTCTACTTACGTCACACTTCACAGAAAGAGAGCAGGGGTAGCCCTGAGTGGAACCATCTTTCAGTCAATGGGCAAAGGAAAGTGCTATATATTCAAGATATAATCTCTTGACCCCCCCTCTTGGAATTCATAGGTGCCTGTGTCTCCCACTAAATTGGGAACGTCCTCTGTAATATTCATTTAATTGTCATAGTTTTAGACCTATTTAACATATGCATAGCCCTGATATGCTGTGTACTTAATCAGACAACAATGCCACCTTTTATAATGTGCATATAGATATTATTCTTTTGTGTTGTGATTCACCCATTTGTCAGTGACATAATTCCTTGTGTAAATGAATTAGGGAAGAAGAGCTCTTTTGGCTCACAGTTTGGAAGGTTCCAGTCTGTGGCAGGCTGGCTCTGTTGGGGCAAGTGAGGTTCGATAGAGCACCACAGTGGTGGGAGCATGACAGCCAGGAAGCATAAACGAAGAAGCACCCTGCGCTATTGGACTTCCTCATTTATTCCCTTTTATTCCATTTCAAGCCCAAGCCCATTGGGTGGTTCTGCCCACATGCAAGCTGTATCATTGTGCTTTTAGTGAATTCTCTCTCCAAAGCTAAGTCATATCCAAATCATTGCGCTTTTAGTGAATTCTCTGTCCAAACCTTGGTCATATCTGAAATAGCAGAACTATGTCCGACATCCGAACCCTCCAACATTCAGTTACTGGTCTCTCAGATACGGCTTAGTCCTATCAAGCTGATAATCAAAGTTAGCCATCACACTGTTCAGGTTTAGAGAAGAAAGGACAGAGGGAGGAAAAGAGGGAGTGAAGGGCGAGGGTGATTTTGCATCTAATTGTCTAACCATTCTTTAGGCAAAGAAAGACATTTTCTTCCTAAGGCCTATGAGAAGGTAGGGAAGAGGGCAGTTTGAAGTACCCCAAAAGCACAGAACAAAGAGCCTGCCTAACATGAGCTGTGAGATGTGATGTGCACGACTTAGGGAGATGATTAATATGTGACAGTGAGAAGTGGCAGTAATTAGACTGCCTGCAATTCCCAGGAGGCAGGGAGGTTGGGTATGTTTGAGTCAGCCCTGTATGTTTAGGGTCTAGTATCCTGGGGTGGGGGCTGATTTTTCTCTGCCTATGTGACAGACATAATTTCAAAGTCGCTCTTGGTGCATTTCTCCACTGACGCTCACAAGGACTGTATAAGGTTAAGCTGTGAAGTCATTGCGCTGTTGAAAAGACTGACGCGCAATGAGGTTGAGTCTGGGTATTCCCCGCTCAGTCTCACACCAAGACAAAAACGAAGAGAAAACCAGAGACTAAGTCCCCATCCCTGAAAGACAGCAAGCAGCGGGAAGTCTGGTGTGAGCCGTACTGAGAGTCCACTCACATGAAGACAGCCTCATATCCCATCAAAGTTTGTTCTGCTGCGTGCACAAGCTCCCTTCAGGTTTTAAAGCTTCCACTTGTAGCTGCCCTTCAGTCATAGAGCCAGACAGAATCCCAGACCACACTGCTCAACCTCACTCTATGCCCAAAAAGGACAGCGCCAAGCCTGACACAAAGGGGGCAGATCAGATCTGCCAGAGAATGCGACAAGGCTGAAGAGGATTCACACAGACACCGTTTGTCTCTGGAGATCATTAGAAAACAGAGCAGGGGGGCATTTGTTACAGCTCTCTCTTTGTTCCAAATGTGGCTGCTTAAATTTGAATTGAATGTGTTTGGGGATTTTCTACAAAGGGAGTCACTTGGAAGGCTGCCGGCTCTTGTTATCAGTCATGTTTTATTATTGAGAGGAGGAAGGCCCACGGGAGCTTCAGAGCCCCCACACATAGGTTTCCAAAAGGAAAGAAAGAAAAGAAAATTACCAAAACAACAAAACAGAAAACAGTACTCAGGGATAAATTAAAGATTTAGTATAAAAGAAGATGGTTTCCAGGCATTTTATTTCATACTTTTTGATGTTTGGGATTGAACCCAGAGCTTCAGGCATGCTAGCCAAATGCTCTAGTAGAGGGCTACAACCCCTAATTTCGCTACAGAGCTTATCCTAAAGGTTGAATGAGAGTGTCAATAAGTGTTATTAGTCTATCCTTCATTAAATATTCACCACTGGTTATCATATATTGCATCAGATCTGAGTGCTCAGGGTGGTATAGCCATAGACAATACAGCATGGATTAGAAAAGAAACATTCCAGAAGAATTATTCCTCCTGGTGGCTTTTAATACGTACACAGGTAAATTGTGCTAACACAGACATTGTTTTGTCAACTAGAAACCAAACCCTTACATATAGGCAAATCAGCAAGTGGTCCAGGTAAGAGTTGGGGAAATACAGAAAAGATGCTTATACCCATCATTATGTTGGACAGAGGGAGAAAAGTCAGCAAAGCTTTAAAGGGATGGAGGCCCACAGTGCTGGGAGCTGTCAGTCTTGTATGTATTTTCTACATGGTCTCCATTGCTCTTTCAGTACTGTGTTAATCAGGGTGTTTAGACTGTATATACTATAAGGAGATGTTATTTGATTAGCTTGCCTGCTAGGGCCTGGCTAGTCCAAATGGCCAACTACAGTGAGAATTCAGTGACTTCCCAGCTCATAGGTCTGCCTCTCAGCAATCCCAGGCTGACACAGAAGGCCTGGAAGATGCCTGGAGAACCATTGATCTTCTGTCCATGTTAGAAGGTTGAAAAGCTGGCATTTGATATCTGGGAAGGATGCAGCAGCAGCAATAGGATGGATGCACTCACAAGCAAGAAGCAGAGGCAGGCAGGCAACACTGCTTTTCCTCAGACTTCTTTGTATCTGGGCCAATGCCTGATGATGCAGCATATTCTTGGGAAAGGTCTTCTCCTCTCAGTTAATCTTTCCTGGAAAAACTCATAGAGACACATCCAAGGCCACATTTCCTCAATGGTTCTTGAGGCATTCCAACTGACAATTAAGATGAACTGTGACAAGTCACTGAGTTATCTGTGAGGATAACAGGTAATTCCCTCCAGTGCTTTCATCTCTTACAAAAGTAATTACACTTCTTGGATATAACCAGGGTTTCTGGAAGTCAAGAAGCAACAATACTTAGTGAAATTCATTTGAAATACAGTAAGTGAGACATTAATACCATTTTGCTCTGTGCAACTCTGGAAGGGGTGTCCAGTGGATTACCTGGTTAGAATGAGGATCTGCAGCTGACTTGGACTGGTCCATGCCAGTATGAGGCAGTTCTCATCATTTCTTTATCAGGATATTTTTTTTCTGAAGAAAACAGAAATTGTGCAAGACATAACCTAAACCTAGCAATAGGAGTTAACCCTTTTGGAATGTGATTTTAATAGCCAATGGGTATTTATAATTAATGTGCAATAACTTATTATGCACATCTCTTTAAATTTAATAGACCCAGTTAAGGTAAGATCATTAAGCACCCAATTGAATGTTAAACACGTATATTTGGGGTTTAACGACTGTGCAGCAGATGCAGGATGGATTGTGGGATTGTTAAAGGATATTAAGAAAGTTGTGACTATTGTGGGGGTATTTAATTAGAAATTTAAACAATCTTTCCTTTGAAATCTGCCCCAAATTCTAAGTAGGTAATGTCTGTTCCAGGAGCATCATTGACAGCATCAAAGTTTAGGTGGATCCACACTGAAGGGGCCCTCAGTGCAACAGCCCTCTAATTAGCGTGAGAAACGACAACAGCACAACAAAGCCACGGAGTGTATCCAATGACAGGTGCTGTAGACAGAGAGGCTGATGAAAGATTCTGCAATTAAAGACTGTGCATGAAGATTAATGGTGTATTATCTTAAATTAATGTAAGGTGGGCTATCAGAGATGACTGTCTGCTTTGCAATCCTATTTCCTTTTCTACTTCCTCAAATTCATTTCCAGGCCACTGGTCCTCTCTCCTGCCCTCTATAACCGACTTTATGTTGGGAAGTTTTTCTATTGCTGTGCTTTCCTTTGCGATTCATCTGCTTCAGTCCTTCTCCTTGTCTCTCCCCACACTCCCAGTGCATCCCTCTCAGTCTCCTCCATCTCTGGTTCTCTCTGCAGATTGGTCCCACTCTTAGTGTTGGTGTCATTTCCTGCACCTGATATCTCACTAAGTTTTTTTGCTCTTCAGCAACAGGGACGTCATCTTATGAGTAAATCCACTTGAAGATCAAGTATCACATTAATTTCCAATATCTAAAATGTCCTTATTTATTCAAACAAATTATTAAAACTTCGCCTTATTTTAAGAATATCTCAATTCCTCATTTAATGAATATTTATTGAGCAACCACCAGGTGGGAAGCAGTATTCTACAATAGTTGTTATTCTGCAATTATGCTTGTTATGCTGGTTATTCTACAGCATAATAAGATAGGCAAATCCTCTGTATCATTTCCATTCTAGTTGGAAGAAGAGAAGATTATTACAAAAGTAAGAGTAGCAAATAGTGATAGCTTCAGTGGAAGAAAATAAAGTGCTGAAGAGAGAAAGGGCATGCCAGGGCAGGGCATCAAGTACTAGGTACTGCTTCTGCATATGACAATACTCTCACCAACAGTAACACCAGAATTCTCTGACAGGGATGTGGTGGGATACTAGATGGTCCTGTCTTGAATTGAGTGAGAGAAGCAGGAGTTGAAATTAGAGACGTGTGGGAAGAAATCAAGAGACACAGGGACCAATTGGTAATTTAAACACTGGCCAACTGGTCAACCCAGAAATTCGGTTAAGAGTTTGGGACCATAGAAGAGACAAAAACAATTAAGCTTTAAGATCATCAGACTAGCTGCTGTGGAGTAGGCTTCTGCCGCAGAGAAGAGTGAATATAGAAACAGGAGAGTGGGGTGGTGATGGCTTCTGACTGTTGGGCTGCAGAGAACAAGGAGTGGTTGGATACTGTGTGCTCTCTAAGATAGAGTCGGCACCACTTGCTGACAGATTGTATGACACTATGCTGCTGGTATTCGACAGTTAGAAGACTGGAATGGCCACCTACTAGAAATAAAAGGTTAGACGTAGAACTCAAGATTTTCTTTGTGGATATTTTAAGTGGGTAATTGGATATAGAAATCTGAATTTTAGAGGAACTTTGCAGGATGAAGTTAGACATTTGGGCATTATTTACACACGCATGGGAGGCTTCACTCTGAATCATTTTTGAGAGTGAGTAAAGGCAGAGAAGAGGGCAGGTGAGAGAACTGAGCTGTGAATACTCAGTGTTGTGGGTTGCCCGGTGAGGAGTAAACAGTCCTGGGTGGAGAGGAAGCATAGCTGCATTGGAAGTAGAGTGGAGAACAGAGAGCTGAAGTGTTTCAAGCAGGAGGAAATGGTCAGTGTGTCAAGTGCTGTGGATGGAATGAGTGAGATCAGAACTGAGAAACGTTTCATTCCATCAGCATCACTGGTGACCTTGTCAGGAGCTATTTCAGTTGAGTCCTTGGTTAAAAGACTGTTTGGCATATATTAAAGGGAGGCTAGAAAAGGACTACAGAGAGTGGGAATATAAATCTGCCTGGGAGGATGTTGCTGGAAAGAGTTGAAGATGTGGGATAACAGTGGGAGAGAGATGTGGGATCAAGGAGAAAATTAATCTTTAAACTTAGTGAAAAATAACAAGATAATTTAAAGATAATCATGTTTATATGATGTTAGGAATGATCCAGAATAGAGGGATTCTGTGATACAGAAGAGGTGGGCCACCATTAGAAAACTATCGCTAAGTAGACAATGGAGGCCCTCTGCTTATATTTGGGATTTGAGATATGATCAGTTCATTCAAAGTAAGGAGGGAAAGCAGCATACATGGACACAGAAGAGGGGGGACTTGTTGGTAGAAGGGGATGGCCAATCTTTTCTACCTTTTGTTTTACACACACACACACACACACACACATATCCACACACATGTGTTTGTATATAGTTAAATATGAAGGCAAAGGAAAAGCTAAGAATGAGAAAAAAGAGTGAGTGAAGACAGAGAGGACAAAAATAGTGTCAGGGAGACTTACAAGGACAGCTGAGCGACTTGACCAATCCATCTGGACTCAGCGATCATGAATTGTATTTAGAAATTAAAAGTGGGAAAGTGAGAGTGAGAGGAGAGAGAAAGCCTGAAAGACAGACAGACAGAGAGACAGACGGACACACACACGCACATGCACACAATGAGAGAGAGAGAGAACCATTTTACTAGGTTTCAGATTTGCATATGATAAATATTATTAAAAGAGGGACAGAAGAGATGAGGTATTCGATGATGACACGATTAAAATAATGGATGTAGATTTCAATAGACATATGCTGGGGGTTGCTCTGTGTCTTGACAGGATGATCGAATTTATTATTATTATTATTATTATTATTATTATTATTATTATTATTATTGGAAAGAGTGAGCTGGGCAATTAGAAGTTATAGTTCCCATTAGGGAATGTGCAAGACAACTACAAGAGACAGCAGAGCTGGTGCGGGGCCCAACAGCTTGGATTTCTCTCTGGGTAGCATTGAGGTAGAAGGCTGTTGCTGTGATCTAGGACCGAGGGCACCATTCCATCTATGATACTGGGCGAAGGGCTGAAGGAGGGGAGACTGCTGCATCCAGAGGGTGCTGCCAGAGAGCTAGTGGCTGCAGATGTGTCCTCTGCTCGGGTTGGAGGAAAAAGAGGAGACTCCTTTGAAAAGTGTTTGAGAGTGAAAATAAATATGGTGCTGGGGACTGAAGCCCTGAAGAGAACAAAGAAGGGAACAAGGAGCACAATGGGAGGACGTAAGGGACAGGTAGCGACCACCAGAAGTAAGACAGAACTATTCCTTGTGACTTTGTGACAAAACTGATAGGAGCAAGACTACGACCTTGAGTTTCGGGCAGAGAAGGAAAGGAAGATGGTATCTCGCCAAAACCAGACAGGACCCTGTGCTCGTGTCTGCTCCATGCATGGAATCCCAAGCAGGACCCGTTTTTCTGGGAGCCACTGCTTTTGACATTGTCAGTCCACCATCTCTGGCCAGTAAGTGGCTTTCAGCATAGTGCTCAGACAGAAGCCAATATGGGTACTCTGGTGTCTGGGCAGTAAAAGGGTGACAGCAACAGCTAAAGAGGAAGAAATGTGGTGAGTGACCACAGCAGGCATGAGGGGGACTGCAAGTGACACTGACAGCTCTGATGGGTGACTGGGGATGGTAGCCGATCTCTGTTTGGGAGTTAGTCACCAAAACACACTATGAGCAAACCAGGAAACCAGGTCCAAGTTTGATTGTACAATAACACACACACACACACACACACACACACACACACACTCAGACACACACTGCATTAGAGAGCAATCACTAGGAGTGAGCTCTGCACTGTGAGATACATTCTGCAACCCGGGTGTGTATAATGTGTGCTCCGCCTCTCAGGGTGTGTCACTGTGAGCTTGAACATTCCAGACCTCAAGCTTTTATCCAAAGGCAGGCAGGACAGCCTGTGATTTGTGCCTTCTTCCTTCCTTTTCCCAGATAAACAAAGCTGGGCTCTCAGGTGCAAATCCCCAAGTGCCCTTTAGCCCTGGTCAAACTGTCTCCACCGTGCCGCCACATTCATTCATCTTCGGATTCTCCCACACTGCACTGCACTCGCTCCCCAATCCAGATTGCTAAAACGGCAGCGTAGCCTGGCCACAGAGTCCCATTACCTCGCCAACAACGCAGGGAACATGATTTTTCCTGATCAAATGAGATTCGGTTCCATGTCAGGGAACACCAACATCAGCAGCTTGTGTCATTTAATAAAACCTAAAGTTACAAGTGTCCTGAATAGTTCCCTTAGAAGCTATTTTAAGTGGACAGCCCTTCCCCAGGAAACCCCATGAGTGTAGAATAACAGAAGTTAATTTTAGCAAGCACTTTTTAACCTACATTTGGGGACAAAAATGCCAGGAAACCTATTATATAATTGAAGTAAAAAGAACCCCTCTGGGTGTGACAAAAAGTTGTCTGTCTCAAGTTACTGCAAATGGAAAAATGATATAGTGAGGAGCCTGGTATTTGAGAAGCCTGAGAGTGGGGAACTTTCTTTGCTGAGAAGGTGAATGAGGGTGTCTGGGTATCTAAGAGCACCGGACACTGGGCAGGGAGGCTGCTGGAGGGCTCCCATTGGAGATTTCTGGCTCCCGGTGGATTCAAGAGCACCCCTGGAATATCAAAGTGAAGAATGAATAGCAATACCCTAATTTGTTCAGCTGTCAGAATCCCTAAGAGTCCCAGATCCACTTTCAGCCTAAATGCTTTGCAAGCTGGAGGGACCAGGAGAGAAGGAAAATATTGCTATCCATTCTTCACCACACTCAGACATCAAGCAGATAACCTCCATCAACGTCTGCCCTGTCCGCTGTCCTGCACTGTCTCCCAGTGTGAGCTGACTTCTTCATCTCCACCTCCTTTTCAGCTTCCGTGGCATCTTCGGCTAAGCCTGTGACCTGCTAGTTTGCCCACTCAAAAATGGGTAAAGTTCTTGGTTCCTGAGGTCTCTCCAACAGCATTTCTCATCTACAAATACTTTTGAAATTGTCTGTTTCCCAGGGTTATTGAGTAAATGGAACAAGGGAAAATATTTTTCAAATCATGAGACAATGTGAGCAGCTGTAGAGATGGCTCGGTGCTTGAGAGCGCTCATACAGAGTAGTCGAGTTCAGTTCACAGCTCAATGACTCAAAATCTGCTGTAACTCCATCTCCAAGCTATCCAACCCTCCCCTTCCAGCTTCCTTGGGTGATTGCGTTCATGTGCACATGCTTACACACATCAAAAGAGCAAAGAAAATCTTTTAAAAATTAGGAAGCTTTAAAATATAACTTATCTTCCTTCTGAACACGATCTGTTTCTTTGAGAATGTGAACCTACAACCATAGGTCAAGGTGGCTCTACTCATTGCTGGCATGCCCTTTCCTACTCTCTTGCTGATAGTTGTGCTTCCTTGGAGGCACTGATTCTCTTCTTCAGCCAGGTCCCCTCTGCTACAGTCCACCCACATCCGCCTGAATCACCCTGCAGAGAGCTCCGACCCGGAGTGCTCTCATCTTCTGATCTCTTTTCATTGGAAATCATCATGGCCTTTGAGGTAAGAACTATGATTCTAGGTTTGTAGATGAAAACAAACTGGAGACTTGTAGAAGTTTGTGGTATTTCTTATGAACTATCTTCTCACTGCATTGTTGCTTTTGTCCGGAAATACCATTATTTAAACACAGGTTTGAGAAGGAATCAGATAGTATCCAAAAACTGGGTCACTGGGGAAAGTGGACACAAAGTTGTTTCCTTCTCTATTCCTTCCTCCCTCTACCTTCTTCCCTCCCTCCCTCCCTTCCCTCCTTCTTCTTGCTTCAGACAGGCAAGAAAGACTTATGGAAACCAATGGGATGATGTAATCATTCTCGCTTACCAATCAAGGGCATGTGATAGTGTTTCTAACATGAAACAGTTGTAATGGTAACCTGGAGAGAGAGAGAGAGAGAGAGAGAGAGAGAGAGAGAGAGAGAGAGAGAGAGAGAGAGAGAGAGAGGAGGATATGAGGGAATAGCACATAGGAAACTTTAAGTAAATTATCTACTGAGACCATTATCTCATCTATGACACACTGTATTTAGTAACCATCCTTGTTTTTTCTTCGTCTTGATAATCTCTCAGACACTACTTAGCTTCTGATGGCCTTAATGATATGAGAGATGTGGCACTCAGGTATGTTGTAGATTATTCCTCCATTGGATTTTTTTTCTCATGTTTTTCTCATGATTTAACAGCTCCCTCATGATTCTGGGCTTTTGAGAGGAGAACCACCACTATAAAACATTACTGTTTCCACCCCACCCCATATGAAAGTACATGCAATTGGTAGGATATGTCACTGTTTATCTTCATCTGGGATGCAGTTATTACTGGTGATGCTGGCCTTGGTCACCTAGATGAAAAGGTATTTACCAAAGTTCTCTGTTGTGTTACAGTTGTATCATAGGGGCTAGGCAATCCTGATCACTGGTGGCTTGCTCTTATCATCTCTATCTTCTGCAAAAGACACTTCTTGGATGAGAGGTGAGAGCTTCCCTTACCTTTGGTCATAAGAATAAGTTTTAGAAAAAAAAAAAACAAAACATTAATAATACTAAAATAAAACTTTGCCAGAGAAAACTACATACTTAGCAATTTAATATTACCTCATAATCAAGCAAAATGGGGATGTGGTCAGACCAAGGACATAAAATAAACAGCACAATTCTGATAGCACCTGTTGGTCATTTCTCATCACTCTGCGAACACAACAATGTCCTAAGTTCATCCACCTGATGATCCTGCCTGAGGCTCCACTCAACATTAGGCAAAGCAGTGAGTTTTGAGCACAAACTGCCACCTCATTCCCTGCAGCACGGTGGGGTCACTGAACTGCTAGAGTTAGGCTGCATGTCCCTGTGGGACCCAGCACCAGACAAGCTGACAAGGCTCTGACTTCCCTGCTGGAACGTTATGGATGGTGTCATACTCAAACAGGAACTTTATCCCATTCATGGAGGACAACTTTTCCCTCCTCTTAGCTCACAGTTCATGCTGGTCTCTCTGGAGACCCACCATGATGTGGTTTACTTAAATAACAAACAAATAAACAAACAAAAAACAAAAACAAAACAAAAAAAAAAGAATAAGTTTTAGGATGCAGTTAAGGAACTATCCTGGGCTAGCAAAGTGATAGTATTAGGTTCTTCTCTATGATCTATGACCTCACTAACCTTGGATAGTAGCTAGGTTTTCAGTACCAGCAATGATCACCCCATCCCCTCCCACCATTGAGCAAGCGTTAAGTCCAGTTAGAAACCTATTGGCTAGGATATGAGTGCCACTCTCTCACCTTTAAGGGTGTTTTGCCATGTTGGTTGTTGTTGTTACTGTTCATCAGCCTCACAGCTGGGTAGAACTGTTGATTGCTTCCCTCCTTTGGTAGCTTACAGAGTCCTTTCGGGTACCATGGAGCTAGACCTCAGGATGGAGGCTTTCAGGTCAGGTTCAGCTCACATTCTCCAAGTCCTGTGTCTGAGAATGTGGTATCTTCACACACTTAAAGACTTACCTTCTGAGAGGGTAATACCATGGGCAATAGTAATAGCCTCTATTATTTTGGGAGTCTCGTGGACTACATAAGCCTGACAAATAACTAGAAAAGAGTTATCTTATGTCTGATACTGGGGTTTTTGTTAGATAGTCTATGGTTCTGGTAGGAAGCATGGTCAGCTTGAGTGACATAACTTCATTTAAGATGTGTGTGTGTGGATGTGTGTGTTTACATATATACTTATATGACTTAAATGTAATTTTAGGCAAATATAAAATTCTTAAGGGCTGTTAAAACACTATACAAAAATATTTGATGTTATGACTTACTCTAAGCAATGCTTACATTTTATTTTTCAAATTTCAATAACTTTGAAGCTTGTTCATTTTAGTTCAAAATTTGAACATTGTTTCTTAGGATTTTTCTTACCCATGGTTCATTTGAAAGTGTACTGTTTGATTTTCACATATTTTTCAGTTACTTTAATAATGTTTCTGGTTTAATTTTTGTTTGTTCTTGAATATATTTTATATTATTTATAATCTTTTGAAGTTATTACTGTGTATTTTATGATTCAGAATGTGGTCTCTCGGTGAACATTCCATGTGAGTTTAAAAATAACGTATTCTGTAGTTGGATTGAGTTTTCTTCAAATGTCAATTAAATCAGATTGATTGATGGTGAGACTCAGGTCATTCACATCCCTGCTGCTTTTCAACCCTTTTGATTTATCAATTACTGACAGGAGTGTTGAAATCTTCAGCTGCATTGGAGGAATTTTCTATGTCTCCTTTGGAATCTACCACGTTTACCTTGCATGTTCTGATACTCAGTAGTTAGGTACACATATGTTTAAGGTTGTGTGTCTTCTTGGAGAATTGACCTTTTTGTCATTAGACAATGAACTTTTTCTCTGAGTGTCTTCCTTACCTGAAGCCAACATTTTCTGAAATTAACATAGTTTAGTAACTTCATCTCTTTTCTATTTTTATGCATTCATGGGAATATATTATAGCTTGTATGTATTCATTTCTAAGTGTAGAAATGAATATTTTCACACACACCTTTCTGAGTATGTGTGTGTGTGTGTGTGTGTGTGTATGAGACCTGGTGTAGGAGATCCTTCTGTATTTGTGTTGCTTTCATTGGTTGAATAAAGAATTTGCCTTGGCCTTTTGATAGGGCAGAACTTAGATTGGTGGGGAAAAGAGAACTGACTGCTGGGAGAAAGAAGGCAGGAGCAGAGAGCCACCATGGAGTCGCCAGAGTCAGACATGCTGAATCTTTCTGGTAAGCCATGACCTCATGGTGACATACAGATTATTAGAAATGGGTTAGATCAAGATGTGAGAGTTGACCAAGAAGAGGCTAGATATAATGGGCCAGGCAGTAATTTAATTAAGACAATTTCCATGTGGGTATTTCAGGGGTTAAGCTAGCCAGGTGGCGGGATGCAGCCTGCTCCTCATACAACAGAGACCATCAGCACACCTATGTCCAGAACTTTCTCCTCATCACCAATTGAAAGTGTATAGTCATGAAACATTGCCTTTTCTTCCTCCTCCCAGCCATCCATGGCCATTTATTATCTTTATGAATTAAAATATTCTAGTATCTCGTATAAGTGGAATAATTTAATAACAAACTTTTCTGACTGAATTATTTCACTTGGTGTAATAACAAAATCAATCCCTGTTATGACATATATTTTAATTTCTTACTTTTTAGGGATAAATACTATTTTCCCGTGTGTTCACACCACAGTTTGTCCACTCACTGATACAAAAATGGACTCTTGGACGAACCCATCATTTTTCTTCCATGGAGTCATGTTCTTGTTAAAAAATATGCAATGGAATATTGTCTCTTTAAATTCACTTTGGCAATCTCAGTCCTATAATTGATGTATTTAAGTCATTAACAATTGAGTGATTATCACCATAATTGGGTGAATATTTACCGTGATTATTACCTCCTTCGCCTCCAAGACACTTGTACTTTCTGCCTACTACAGTTAAAATTAAAATTTTATACAATTCTATTTATCAAAAATATATGAATTATATTTCTTAACAAAATTTGATGCTTGCTCAATATATGTGTTCTGTAAACTAATAATAAACCACTGGTGCTCAGTGTCATATCTTTCCATACTTTTTAGAAGACTTTTCTCCCACTCCATGTGATGTTGGTACAACCATACTGTTAAATATTACCATTATTGTTTCAAGTGGCCATATATCAACTTATTTTGAGTTTCAAAGGTGCATTTATTTGAGTTCCTGAGTCTGCCAGCTGCATCTTATCAGCTTTGTGATATACCATAGCTCTCAGTTTTTAGATGTTGCTCACCATGGGTTAGTTCACAGCCCTTACAAAAATGAAACCATGCAATTTCCAACTGTAAACAAAGATGATGGATCTGATAATTTGTTTGTCAATGGTCTTATTTTTTTTTCCAGGAAACCAGACTAGCTGATTTTCTTCAACAGTCCAGAGTGACCTCTTGCAGGTCGATGGTTAAGGTCTATTGATCCAATTTCTTCACTACGATTCTGACATTACATTGACTGAAATAAATGGACTGTGTCTAGATAGTTTAGTAGTTATGACAAGTGCATTAGATTGACCAGTCAGCAGCAAATGCTTTTCTAGGTATGTATCTCTAGCTTAGAAATGGACGTGGAGCTAAAAATTCACCTTAAACTAATTCGAAACTCAGACTCTGCAACTATAAAGTAGCCATTTTAAGTGGGTTTAAAAGCATGGCATGTGCTCCTAACCACGTTCTTCTACACAATTTCTTGCTAGATTAGTCAATGGTACATACGTGTAGTACTGGAGAAAATTACACAATTTGGGATTTGAGTTTGGTAACTGGGGAATATATGCAGACTTCTGGGTATCTGCTACAATAATGATAACTGCTGTAAATGACGAATACTGAAATATGCAATTGGCCAAATGGGATAAAATGATCATCCTTTGGTAAATTCTGGAACTGGTATATGATAGAGATCGTTCCAGCACCTAGATTCTGAGATAACTAAGTTGATGTGTTGGATGCTGGAGCAGAGAGAAGGTGAATGGTAATGACACACAGGCTTCGGAAAGGGGACAAAGTGGAGGGAGAGGGAGGATTGTGCTCACGTCTCACCCTGAGGGAAAACAAGCACTAAAAATATCTTGGCTTCCCTCTCCTTTGGCAGCATGCAATTTCTGGTCTTTCTTCTCCTGTTATAATACCATCTTGGTTTTCATAGCACATGCTTTTTCTTGTCCCTTCTGGTTTGACATCCCATTTTGCTTTCATGAGTGCTTTCTCATTGAAGCTCTGTCCTAGGCCCTCTTCTCTATGTTGATAGACATTCAATTCTAGAGTCTCTGTTTCATTCTGTTAACCTATGTGTCTGTCTATTCTTTCCGTAAACTACATCCCTTTCAGCAATGATACTGTAAACAGACCTAGAGCCTCACCCATCCAGGCAAGAGCTCTACCACTAAACTACATCCCAAGTGCCATTCTTTAACTTCAGTTTCAGCCAGGGTCTCACTAAGTTGGCTTGGTGATGCCAAACTTACACTGTGGTCTAGGAAGACTTTTAAATTGTGATCTGTCTGCCTCAGCCATCCTAGTAGCCAGTATCACAGATCTTTACCACCTACACCATCTCGCTGTAGCTTTATGCTAAATCGTATGAATAGGCCAATTTTGTCCTTCAGCCCTGGGTTGTCTATGCTTTCACTTCTCTACTTGACCCACCATTCTCGACAAAATAGTTTGATTGGAACCACAGCAAATCTATAGATAAATTTTGGGTAAGTTGGTAAATTATTAAATCTTCTTTACCATGAATATAGGATATGTATCTTTATTATTTTCATCAATTTTATAGTCTTTCAGATTAAAATAGACCTGCATCTTTACATGCGCTTGACTTCTTTGTATTGGTTGTAAATTCTTTGTTTCATGTTACTTATTGTGTAGAGGTATGTCTTTGTGTGTGTGTTTATCTGTGCATGGACATGCATGCACGGGTATATGAAGGCACATTTGGTTTAGCATGCCTGTGGTGGTCAGAACACTACATAAAGGAGTCAATTTTCCTTCCACCACATGGATCCCAGGAATAGAACTCAGGTCCTTAGGCTTGGCAGCAGGAGCTTTTACCTGCTGAACCATCTCACCCGCCTTGCTTCCTTTGCATTAGGCTTCTATCTGGAAACCAAAATGTTCTTTTCCAAACACAAGTATTGTCCCATCACTCCCTATTTAAATGTAATATGATAAAATAAAGACACAATCTCCCACCAACTTATGAAGACTTTTATAGTTTACACTCTGGCTACTGGGCAATCTTCATTTCAACACACAAACCTCTCACATCTCCTTCCCTCACAGGATCTCTGGATGTGAGGGACTCTCTGGTTCTCCCCCTTCTATCCCAGTTAGCCCCTGACTCATTAGATCTCATTTCTGCATTCCCCACAGCCCAGGTTAGACCAAGCTCCTGTTTCCTGTTACCAAGTTCCTCATCTTTATAGTTACATTCCTTTCAAGTCTACTGATATTTTATTGATCTTAGTTTTTTTAATTATGTCCAGTTTTATTTTATTATCTTTATTTCTTGAATTATATCCAGTTTCTAATCATATATTTGTTTGGGAATGTTTTGTTTCAATATCTAGTTGCTACATCCTGCCTCTACATCCATTTCAAGTATCATCCCATATAATATAAGCTCTTTGAAAAGAGAATTATAGTGCTTCTATCTCCAGTAAGTTCTCAGAGCCAGGCCAGGAACCCTGTGTCTTCTTGATATCTACATACTGATGGAAGGGAATAAGCGTGGGCATGCTTGGTTCAGACAGAAAGGCCTTCCCATGCCAGGCAGTTGTTGGAGACTCTGCTTAACTGGCAGAACAGCATTGACATAATTTCATAATATATGAGCTTCATAGAATTTAGAATGGGTTTTCATTTGCTGGGGTCTGGTAGCAGTGGAAAGCGGAGGATGGAGGACTTGACAATATTTCTGTCCACATAGATAGGAAGTCAATCCCGAAAGAGGGAAACCTTGTGAAACAAGTATTGTTTGGCTGAAGATAAAGTAGTTTATTTACAATGTGAGGAAATAAGGGGAAAGACGCTCATGAAAGGCAAGTATACGCCAGACACTTCAAAGTCCCTATGTTGAAGTTCAGCTCTCCATGTAACAATATAAAAGATAATGTCTCTAAAGTAGTGAGTAGGTCCTGAACACTCTTCTTTTATGAATGAGGTTGATGAGAACTGTTCATCCTTTCTGCCGTGTGAGAGCATGGCCACAAGACCCAATCTATGGAGAAGACATTGAGCCTTCACCAGAGCCTGAATCTACTGGGGTCCTGAGTCAGGACTTTTGAACTCCCACAATTGTGAGCAACTAACTTTTGCTGCTTGTAAATTACTCAGTCTAAGGCATTTAGTTAGCGTAATAAAAAGAGGCTAGATTGCTATCCTGTGATGGAGGTTAGAGTGGCTGGACCCTGAATGACCTTTCTAACTCTGTGGCTTTGTCTTCAATCCAGTTAGTCAATGCATTATTATGAATCCCCATGTGATAAGTGTTAGTGAGAAAACCAAGACTGTTAAGGATTAAGTTTTAATTTTCTTTCCAAACATTGCTTCTTGTCTCAGAGTGTTCTTACTATGAATAATGGCTCGTGGCTGTAAAGGAAATGGATTGGGCGATAGCCCTTGTTGAAACACGGTGCTTGAACTGGCCTGGGTCAAATGATGGCAGCTCATGGGGGGAAAGTTCAGATCATTAGCTCATGTTAATGAGAAACAGGTGACATTTCCCCCCTAGATTTTCAACTCTAGCTGTGCAAATTGCATGCATGAGATGATTTGGTTATTTTACAATCATCAAGTGTTTATTGGGCATTTAGTATGGAACAGGAACTGTGTTAGTGTACCTAAGCAGGGGTCAGTTCCTTCCTTCCCAGTGTTTATTTTTTAGTGGGAGAGACAGAGGACAAGTGGGCGGAATGAAGTCTGCAGCGGCAGGGCGAGCATCTGCTCCTGGCGTGGGTTGGATTTTCACCGTCATGTTAGCTGCCTGGGCCTGCATCATGAGGTGCACAGACTGGACAGTTCACTGCAAACATTTATTTATTAACGGTTCTGCAGATAGAAGCCCAGAGGCAAGGGACTGGCAAGGCTGATTCTTGGGGACTTCCCTTCTTGCTTCATAGATGACCATTTTTTTGAAGTATCTTTACATCGTCTTTTGCTGTATCTAGATCTTAATCTTACTTATAAGGACATCAGTTCCATTAGATTTGGGGCCTGTTAATATGGCCATATTTTATCTTAATTACTTTTTTTTAGGATCCTGTCTCTAAACAACAGCACATCCTAAGGAATTAGAGGGTACAGCTTTAACCTATATGTTAGGAAGACATAATTCAGCCCACCCCACCCCTGATACCTTGCAAAATATTTTTAATGAAAATATCTGAAATATATATAAATTTACAAGTTGCAGAGTCATGTTAAAAATGGAAACAAATTCCAGATGAGTTTACCATAAGTACCATATTTTGTCTAATATAAAATATTAAAATTTCATTTCAATTTATAACCAATGATTATTAAGACAATTATTATGAAACACTTAACCTTTCGGTAGACATTGGAGCCCTGTGTGCATTTTTCCCTTATAGCCTGTTATTTCAACCCAGACGCTAAATTTTTGTCAGAAACAATTGAGTAACAACTTAACTTTCATAAAACTTACAGTTAAATCAGTGTTTGACATACCCAGGAAATTTCAAATACTCTAAAACTCTTTCAATAACTGATTTAAATACCATTTGAAATGCAAGTCATTCTTCAGCACATAAACTTACTGATTTGGTAGCAATAGCCACATTTTAAGTGTTCAATAGCTGTATGTGACTGGTGGCTATTGTAGTCAGTTCAGGTTACTAAAACAAAATACTGTAGCATGGATAATTTATAGACAGTGTAAACTTACTGCTCATAGCTCTGAAAGCTGGACTATCTCAGATCAGGCACCAGCAGATTTGGTCTATGAGGGGGACATCTCTGCTTCATAGGTGGTTCTTTCTTTTTTATTATTATTTATTTATTATGTGTGTAGCATTCCTTCCATGTGTGCCCGCATGCCAGAAGGAGGCCCCAGGTATCATTATAGATGGCTGTGAGCCACCATGTGGTTGCTGGGAATTGAACTCAGGACCTCTAGAAGAGCAGTCAGTGCTCTTAACCACTGAGCCAACTCACCAGCCCCAGGTGGTTCTTTCTTGACGTGACGTGTGAACAAGCATCAGGCAGACTCTCTCAGCACCTAAAATAAATAAATCAATAACCCTTTGGAGCCTAGATGATATAGTCACACAGTGGCCTCTCCTTTTAATGCCATAGTCTTGAGGGTTCTTTTTTTAACACATTGTTTCGGGAGGACACGAGTGCTTGGATCATAGGCAGGGTTATTGGACTGGATGATGCAGACATAGGAGATACTAGGCAGTGCTGAGAGAAACTGCCCAGCTCTGAAAGCCTCAGCCCACCCCACCTGCCAACAGCTTTAAGTTTCACTATCAATAGCACATTCCATCACAATGCCCCCATTCCAGAAAACCCCACTTCATAAAAGACTTGGATTTTCAAAATATTTAGCACTCTCCAACTGCTTCTGACTTAAAGCATTTTACATCCTAATTAACTTCCCCAGCCCCTCCCAGGGGGATTATTAAAGACCATCTCAAGGGATTTCTAAGGCTGGGCTCAGAGCCAAGTCTTCCATGTGTTTGCCACCATACCCACCCCTTTGGGTGCTAATGAGGATGGGCACAGCTGGGAATCTCTCACCTCCTCAGCAGGAGGCTATCCCACTCCACATCCTAATCCTCCCATCTTATTATGTGAAGAATCTCAAGAAGGCTATTTCTGTCCCAGGTCAGGATACAACCAAGCAAGCATCCAAACTCTTGAGTGGGACACTGGGGCCCTTAGATAACTTCTCCTGCATACACATTTGCTTCCCAGCCTCTGCTGAAGTCCATAGGGAATAGTAGGCTGCCATTCTAATATTTCTGCTTCCTACATTGGTCCATCTTAAGGGAAAAGGTCATCAGAAGTCACACAAGGGGGTGTGGTGGTGTTTCTTCTCCATGTTCCAGAGGAAGAAGATCACAAAGAATAGGCTTTTGTTTTACAATCTCTTTTCAGGCAGTTGCATTCACACATATACATAATATATTGTGATTAGACTCACTCCCCATTATCCCCTGTTATCCCCATTTTCCCTCTGAACTCCTTATTCTTCTGAAATAATGCCCTGGTGGTTACATCACTGAAGTAAATGATACCTCCTTCAGCCAACGACTATCAACAGTAACTAGCTTGCCAGAAATGAGTGAGTCAGTCTCTCTCTCTCTCTCTCTCTCTCTCTCTCTCTCTCTCTCTCTCTCTGTGTGTGTGTGTGTGTGTGTGTGTGTGTGTGTGTGTGTGTGTGTGTTTCTCCTAGAGAACCGAGACCCTCAGCATTGCTAGGCAGGTGCTCTACCACTGAGGTACACTTGCAGACCAGAAGGTTTTGTTTCAATAAATGAGGTCTCTTCTTTCTTTGACAGGCATTTGACATTCCTTTGAATGGAGCTTCCAAATTTGCTTTCAAAGTCAAGGAAGCAAAAAGTACAAAATTCGGTCTTTCCCCTTTCTGATCAATGAAGCCAGCACCATTTTCCTAGTTTGGTGTGTATCATGGATGGAAGTGGTAAAGAGTTTATTTTCATGGTGCTTATATTCCAAAACAAGAGACAAGTAACAAAGTAGATATGAAAAAAGCAATGACAAGTACAAGTAAGGAAGGCACAGTCACAGAGAACAGAAGGGTTTGGCTATTCATTTATTTCTAAGTATTTTCATAGTACCTGTTATCTCCTCCATCCTGTGGGAGGATAAAATGGTAAATTAAATGAGACTCTTACACTTAAGGATTGAGATTTTGCTCAGCACTGGCATTACATTGTATATATGTCATATCTATCTATCTATATATAGATATATATTTCAAGAATGTTTAGAGGGACTGGAAAGAAGGTTCAGTGTCACAAACTTCTCTTTCAGAGTACCTGAGGTCAGTTTCCAGCACCCACATAGGGTGGCTGAAAATTGCCTTTGCAGACACATGAACTCATGTGCACAGTCTCGGTCTAGCATACACATGTATTCACAGACACACAGACATACACAATTTAACAATGAAACTACATCTTAATAAAAAAAGAATGTTTAGAAAGTCAACATTCTTGCCTTGATTTTTAATTTGTATGGTCTCCAAGAACACTTATCTGTTGTTATGCAGACAGGATTGCTCAACAAAACTTCATATTTAAAAAAAAATGAATGGATGATTTAAAAACGGGACTGACAAAGGCATTGTTATAAACTTAAGGCAGTATCATCAACCAAATAATTTCTTGCTATAAATAGACAAAAATAAATGGGTTAAAACTATGGAATCCGGTTTCTGTACCTCTTCCACTTCTTACTTACTGGGTGGTTTTGGGCACATCCTTAAATCTTGGGTTATCAACTTTTTCACCTGTGAAATGGGGCTTCTGATTGTTGCTAGGTGTGGTGGTTAGGGAGAGTGACTTTGGAAAAGCTTTGTAAACCCTGAAGCTCTGCACTATGTTTTGAGGTTATTATGCATGTTAATGGAACCCTTCATTGGTGTGGCTAATTGAATACTGACTCTGATAAAGGAAATTAAAATTAAACAGTGTGAATTGGACAATCCAATGTAGAGACTCAGCATGGCAGGGGTTTGTATTAAGCCAAACAAAGCCAGAGAAAGACCCTGACAGAGAGAAACAGTTAGATTTCACTACTAATTAGGACCGTTCCTTCAGGAGGTGGAATCCTCCTTCCCTTTTCAAGATCAAATTACTCATGTACCCCTATAAAAAGCATGTCAAAGTCAGGAGTGTGAGCGGGTCCCAGTGCAGTTTGCAGTGGGAAAGGCAGCAGTGAACAGTTAGCACACCCTTAATTCTCAATTAAGTACCAATTTGCACGTTGCAGGGAAACAATTGCAAATTCTTTGTTTTTCCCCTTAAATATGTCATTGGAATCTATGGAAGTTAAAAAAAAGGAAATCTAGTAGAGAAGGATAAATAAAGACAACTAGAGATGAAATCAGGTTCTGCCAAGTACTAGCAAGGGATCTTCCACATCAGCATGTGCTGATGCCCTGCCTCACGGCCAGCAGTCTAATAACACACAGTGGTAGGGCTGGTATTCATTACAATCCAGATTGGTAAGAGAAAACCCTTACCTTTACCTAGGACTTTACAGGCGAGGAATTCTCAACACTAAGTCAAGAAGGTAGGAATTTTACCTGCTATGTGTAATCTTCAAGGTAACCCCTATTGCTACAAATGCCTCAAGTGCAAACCTATATTCCCAGATACTTAGAGGGGGCTGAGGCAGAAGGATCACAAGTTCAGGGCTTGCCTAGGCAACACTGTGAGTCTAAGGCTAGCCTGGGCAACTAGGTGGGACCCTATCTCAAATGGTAAAGCAGGCTGGGAGTATAGTTTAGTGGCAGATTGTTTGCCTTGCATGGGCATGGCCCTAGGTTCAAGGCCCAGTATCATAGTCCATCAATCAGTCGATCCATCAACCCTTAGACTTCAATTGCTGAATAATCCAGTATTTTTTTTTTAACTGTCCAAAGTTAAAGGCTAATATTTTCTTTTGGGGCAAATGACCTAGAAGTTACAACATCTTAATTAATATTGCTGACAGGAGCCATGTTTAAAAGATGAATTTGATAGTTGCAACTTGCTTTTCAACTCAGTAGAATTCTTTTTCATGCTAAATATATTGAGCATGAAACGCCATCATAATTTTTCATTCCTATATAATTTATTGCACCTCTGCCTCTGGATGTCGAACTGAAAGGTGGCAAAGAAATACAGGTCTGCTTCCCACCAGCTTGCAATTTAAATGGATGGAAAACACATAGTACATGATAAACTTGAGTCCCTGGCTGGCCGCTGCATCACTCAGGGATTGGAAGCCTGCAAGGCATCGAGTAGCAAAAGCAGATGGCATGTATGGAGTTAGATGCAACCTAACAGAGCAGCAGGAAAAGTCAAGCAGAACCGCCAGATCACAGGCCTCTGTGCTTGCTTCCCTCCTCTCCTTCTGCACCTCACTGGCTTCCTCAAACAAGGAGGTTTGATTTCATTTTCTCTGCACTTTGTGGAGACCTCCTGGCATCTGCTCTTATCATTGTCTACTGAACTCCTGCTACTGGACATTTGGAATTAACTTCTTTTGCTGTTATGATCAAATACCCTACAAGAAGCAACTGATGGGAGGGATGGTATGTTATAGCTTGGAGTTGGAGAGGATCATTCCTTCCAGGTAGGGAAAACACAGCCGCAGTAAGGAAGGCATGGCAAGAAGAGGAAGCCAGGTGTTCATATTGGGTCTACTGGAAGCAGAGAGCAAATAAGAACTGAGATGGTCTATGAGATCTTAAGGTCACCCCCCAGGGCCCCACTCCCAACAAATCTTCTCTTCTAAAGATTCTAGAACCTTTCTAAACAGCATCACCAGCTGGGGAACAAGGGTTCAAACACAAGCCTAAGAGGGAGCCAGGCCGCTTGTTCCTCCCAGCATCCAGCTAGCTTAGCCCTAAAATAACCACACAGAAACTGTATTCATTAAATCACTACTTGGCCCATTAGCACTAACTTCTTATTGGCTAACTCTTACATCTTAATTTAACCATTTCTATTAATCTGTGTATTGCCACGTGGCAGTGGCTTATTGGGTAAAATTCCCAGCATCTGTCTCCAGCAGATCCATGGTGTCTCTCTGACTTTGCCTTTTTCCTCCCAGAATTCAGTTCTATCTTCTCCACCTACCTAATTTCTGCCCTATCAGGCCAAGGCAGTTTCTTTATTCATTAACCAATATAAGCAACACACAGAGGGGACTCCCACATCAGGGAACATTTCATAACCAAACTGCATTTTTTTTCTGTTTCTTGTCATCTGACAGCTTCAAGTATTAAACCTGATCACACCCATCAACTCTTTCTCCTCCCCCATAAATTTCTGGATTTGACCCCACAGGAAGCAGGGCACCACCAGAGGGGCTTTTATTTCCTGAAAGCACAAGTGTTTTCTCAGTGGGAAGCAGATCAAGACAGTCATGTTCCTCTGGAGTCACCTAGGGCACCAAAAAGACAGCCCTTATGTATTTCCAGTGTGCAAAGAGGGGACAAGAAACATTTTATTCTAGTTATTGTGGAGTGAAGTTGCTCGTCTCTCTTGGCTCATGGGAAACCATGGGGAGACTATCCTGAGTACCTTGCTGTCCCAACCAGTTGTGTATTTTATACTCTGAGCACACCTCTCTTCCTCTTGGGACAGGTAACTGTTTATCACCTGCTACTAAAAACATTAATAGGAAAATGACTGTAATATAGCTGAGAAGTGAACAGACTTGAAAATTTATGCTCAGATGTTCACTTTTGTTTTGCTGAAACTACAGGGCCTTGCGACAATCTGGGGAACATGCATACAAGATAAAGACACACATCAAATTACTCTGAAACTCCTGGATGATTGATTAAAATAAATTCACCTATGTAAATCAATGGGTTCTAATTATAATGTTTATTTTAACATGTTCCAATTTATTCACTTAGGAACACCCATTAAAGTGGCACCATAAAAATATGGCCTGCCTTTGTGATTTGAAAGCCCCCTGGGAAGCCCTTTGTTTAACATTCCACCTTGCAGAGGTGTGCTATGGCCCAAAGATTCACCTATGTTAGTAAATGATTATCAGTTAAGACTGTAACATGTATTATCTCTTTGGATTTTCCCAGTCACAAGAGGTGGATATTATCATAATTCCAAATTTTATAGATGGGAATAGTGATCATCAGAAATAGTAAATGACTGACTCAAAGTCAGTCAGATAGCAAATGCTATAGCCTGTATTGATAACTCGTGTACTCTGACTCCATATCATACATTTCTCTTTACTCTCCACCCTTTGTAACTAGGGGAAACCACTCCTCAGGTCTGGTACAAAGGACTGCTTTTTACAACACCCTATGATGATGCACATATATTTCTGTTGCTCTTGTCCTGTCTTCTACCTTGAATGTTTATTTTCTTGCTACCCAAAGAGCATTACTAGAAATGGAGAATCTGATTCTATTCTAGACTTAGTGGAAAAGTAAAAGAGATAGAAGAGGTCAAACAGAAATCAAATTTCACAAAGTCATGATGTTTTTGTGGGATCGTTTATGATTCCTCACATGAACTGCCCAAGAGTAGAAGTCCTCTCACTTCTTCTTCAGGGGCAGGAAACCAAGGATCTGTGTGGCGTCTTGGGCATATGGAGTCTTGACTATGTGGAGTCTTGGGCTTTGCCTTGAATTTCAGAGCTTTGTCTTCTGCCCCTTGCAGAAAGCTGAAGTATCTTCGATAGACATAGAATGCCTTGCACATTTCCTTGTGTCTGTCGAGGGCCATTTGGCCCAGCCTTTGGAGTAGCAGTGTAACATTAAGAAGAATTTAAATATCCTTGCATTTAACTCTCACAGAGGTTAATCGTGTCTGAGATAATAGAATAAAGAGAATGTTGGAGAACAGCAGGTTAAAGCTTCGGGATAAGAAATTTAGAATAAAGCCAGGTGGTGGTGGCACACGCCTTTAATCCTTTAATCCCAGCACTCGGGAGGCAGAGGCAGGTGGATCTCTGTGAGTTCGAGACCAGCCTGGTTTACAAGAGCTAGTTCCAGGACAGGCTCCAAAGCCACAGAGAAACTGTCTCGAAAAACCAAAAAAAAAAAAAAAAAGAAATTTAGAATAAGTAGAATAAAAGTAAGACTTTTCCCATAATTTAAGATAAACCCAGGAATGGCTGTAATGATGGCCTAGTAAAAAGAAAGTAGTTAACAGTCTAAAAAGCATTAGGAATGAATGTGAGTACCATGTCATTCATCTCTCTCTCTCTCGTGTGTGGACAGGACTGTGTGCCCACCTGTGTGTATGTGAGGACCAGATGTAAATGTTGGATGTGGCTCCCTGTACCACTTTTATTTGTTTGTCTTGAGGCAGGGTCTTTCATTGAACCTGGAACTCGCTGATTGATTAAACTGCTTGGTCAGTGAACCCTCAGGATCCTCCTTTCTTCTTTTACCAATGCCTATGTCAGGGTTCTAGGCTCAGGCTGCCACAGCCTACCTAACATTTCACATGGATACCCAAGATTAGAAATCACTTCCTACATGGCCGTGTAGCAAGCACCATGGCCATTGAGTCGCATTCCCAACACATGTATCTCTAGAACCATGTCCTATTGTTAGACCAAAGTACTCCCATTGGGCATTCAGGAAATCTGCTTACCAAATATACATATGATAATGACCAGACAAATTCTCCAATAGCATCAAAGATGCTCTGAGATGTTTATGGCAGGGACCACCTTGTGGATGGACTGCTCTTGTCCAGTTTTGCTGAAGCTAAAGTGTTTACAAAATGTGCTAGATGGTACTAGAAGTGCAAATTCAGAGGCTTAAGTGATTGCTGTTTAGAAACACGTTATAGGTTTGGGTAGGGGTTAGAGCAATGCCTCCTTTCCTCCGGGACAGTCGTGAGTAGGACAAGAGTACCAATCTGGAATGTAGCTTCCACTGGGTACTGGGCAAGAAGTACAGACTCTGCCCTCCATAGGCAAAATATGACTGCAAAATGTTGGGAGCACAGCACAAAGGTCCTTGCGCCTACAGAAATCTAGAGAAACCAGGAATGTTAAGTACACAGGATTGTCTTTCCGATGAGAAAGATGAAAAACCCGTTCTTCCATCCAGAAAGCTGAGCATTGGAAGTGACTAATGGCCTGGTGATCTGTGTTATCTGTTGGGCCAGGCCAACTAACACCAGAGGTGGCTAGTAATCTAAATGACCCTGATAGCCAGAGGCTCCCCCAAACCCTCACAAACAGGACCAGAGATAACTAACAGCACAAATGACCTCTGTATTATTCATATGACTGAGACCAGGACAAACCCTTAGGCCCTTGAATTAGTATAGGCAGCCAACTTCTAGAACCCACCTTCTTGGAAGAAATGATATGTACCCTGAGTTGAGTGTCAATGTAATTACACTTCTTTGTGCACTGGGGACTGTATTCCACCAGGAAACTTTTTTCAATTTGCACTGTGCTTCAATACACTGGGAATAAACTGTTTGTCATTAGGGCTCCCACAAGTCTGATCCAGGTTGACAAAGTCAATCTGAATCTGGGTTTTTAGTCTCATCTCTTCCTGGGGTGCATTTCCCTGTGTGACACCTTCAGGGACCCCCTCCTCCCCCAAACAAAGGAGAGGAGCATTGAAGACAAAACATCCACTTAACTTTGAGCTCTGAAACTCTGGAGTTGTCAGAGCCAGGTGGAAACCCGAGGCTGGACTAAAGAGTCCAGATGCCAGGCTGCCTGGTTCATTACACTTCTGACCCACTTATGGCCACTGGAGGGCATTTCCTGCAGGCACGGGCAACTGCTTGCCACTGTGCCCTCTCTAATCGTTCACTGCGTTCATCCCGCCCTTTCCTTTTCTCCCACGTTTATTTGTCTTTGGGATGGCAGCCCTCCAGCCCAAAGTGGTTTTCTGCCCGCCCCCATCTGGAGGCCTCCCTCGCAGGCACACACATTTCCTGCTGTGACAGCAGTCCACATCACTCACTGGCCTGGTGCCGCCTCATCTTTGCTTTCCGAGGTTGATAAATATGTAGTTCTAGCAGGAGAGAGACTGGGTGTAATCCCTGGATACTCCTCAGCGTGAAGCATCAGAGCTCTTTGTAGACTCTGCCTAACTGAGAACAGCTTGAGAAAAGAAGTTTTGTGGGAAATGAAAAGGGAGGGGAGAGTGGAGAGAAAACTGGAAGGGAAACGTGAAATGTGGATGCGTGGGGGCGGGGACGGTGGGCTCTAGCTTGTGAAAAGAGGTTTAAAGTCACCAGTCACCAGTGTTCATCATTTAAGGGAACTCTCTAAGACTAGCGCAACTTTTACACTAAGTCCACTAATTAAGAAGTGGGCTTATCCTAATAATGATGTCTCTGTATGTATATGGGGTGTTCTACTTTGCCTTTCTGTTGCTATAACAAAACACTCTGACCAAAAGTAACTTGAGGAGAAAGGAGTTTATTTGGCTTATATGTGATAGTTTGAAAGAAAATGCTCCCCAAAGGGAGTGGCACTCTGAGACCTGACCTTGTTGGAGGAAGTGTGTCACTAACCCTAACCCCTAACTTTCACCATTAACCCTAACTCTAACCTAACACTAACCCTAACCCTGAGGGGAGGGCTTTGATGTCTCTTTTCCTCAAGCTCCCCTGTGTGTCAGTTGACTTCCTGTTGCCTGTAAGATGTAGGACTCTCAGCTACTCCGGTCATGTCTGCCTGCATGCTGCCATGCCCCCATAATGATATTAATAGACTGTAAGGGAGCCTCCCCAATTAAATGTTTTCTTTATGAGTTGCCATGGTCATGGTGTCTCTTCACAGCAATAAAAATCCTAACTAATTTATACTTCCAGGTCAAAATTCATCATTGAGGGAAGTCAGGGCAGGAACTCACTACTATGGAGGAGAAAGCCCCTCTCTTTCTCTCTGTCTCTGGCTTGCTCTCATTGGCTCCTGTTAAGATGGCTTCTTTGTTCAGCCCAGGACCACACGCCCAAGGAAGAGTGCTGCCTAGACTGGGTTAGTGCCTCTTCCTTCACTTATCAATCAAAACAGTCCTTCACAGAGGTACCCACAGAGCAACCTGATGAACACAATTACTAAACTATTCTCTTTTCAGTTCCAAAGATTGACAGTTGGCAATTAAAGCTAAGTACAGTTAGAGGAAACCCTCAAAGCTGATAGTGTTAAGATTGTGTGTGTGTGAGAGAGAGAGAGGCTCTAAGCAGCCTAGATAGGCTGCTAATTCTTATTTTAAAGAAATGCATAGGGCTACTTGGTTACAAGTAAGTTTTGTCCACTGCTTAGGAAGATGGCTCAACTCATAAAGTGCTAGTCACACAAGCATGAAGACTGCAGTTCCACTGCCCCATGGGTTATGACCCATGGAATAAAAGCTGGTCACAGCAGTATGGATTTGTAATCCCAGTACTGAGGTGAGACAAAAGAATCTCTGACATTTACCCAACAGCTAGCCTCACCAAATCCATGAGAGACCCTGTCCCAAAAATAAAGAAGAGAGTATTTGAGGAAGATACAGAAGGTCAACTTCTGACCTCCACACGCACACACAGGTCTACATCCTCCCACACACATGCCCATATCCGTATGTTCACACACACACGCATGCATGCACACACATTTGCACACACCCACACCCACAGAGGCACGCACACACATCCACACAGAGATGGGGGCAGAAATCAGGGACAAAACATCCTCACATTCAACTGCTGAAACATCTTACTAGTGTGTATTCAAGTATACCACGATCTAATCTTCCCTAAAATACACTAAGACACCCAAAAATATTGTTCAGTTTTCTGTAATTTTTCCTTTATTTGGAGTTCATTTTATTTGGTTGCTCTTAGTTTTGCCTGAAACAGGACTTGAGTATTATACTTAATTTCATTCAGCCTTTGAAGCCCATTGAGGAAGGAGGAATATAACTCAGGGACCTGAATCATTGAGCTAAGGGGATTTTGGAGCATTGGCATTTATCAGTATTCAACCCAAGACCTTTATCCTTGTCTATAAATTCACCCCTTACCATCAGTACTAAGCCCCCCCTGCCCCGCTTTGTCCTACAGTACCCACAGATTCACAGTAAGTTTCTCTGATGTTAGCTATGCCCACTGCCTTTTTGGTTTTATTATTTTTTTTTTAGCACTGATTGGTTAGTGGACATAGGGTAATTAGTAACTTAATAGAAACCAACAAATCAGAATACTGAAAAAAAATCAATGAATAAATAAAGCCTTTGAAAAGAGCATTTAAGGCTTACGACTCTGCTTGGCTGCTGGCTTCCCATCAGCCTTTCCTCGTCAATACTCTAATGAAGAGCTGATCAAAGGACTTCTCACTTCTGCATCCTCGTACATGTTGGCACCTTTTCAGGCCTTCATTCCACTAAAGCTTTCATGCTGCATGATTCTTATCATCCACCAGCTCTGTCTTTTCTGTGGACAGAGACTCAGCCATGTATCCCTGAGGCGCTGGAGTTTGTGGTCAGCAAGAAGAGGCAGCCACTAGTTAAACACGTGGCTCAACAGACACACAGGTGCACATCCTTCCAGGACATTGTAGGACCCGATGTCCTTACTTAGGAAGGGCTGCCAGCCATTAGTACATGAGGTTTTAGAGGGCAGCATTACAATTCATTGGCAAAACAAAGGGGCCTTGCTACTGTTTTCCTAAGAGTTGAGCTTTGGGATAATAGTACAGCTAATTCCCAAGTCTGGGAGTTTTCCCATGGGAGACACTTATTAGGAAACTCTGTGATCCAGTCTCTGGGCTTCATACTGATTGTGTGTTTTATATAGAGAGCCTTTAAACTTTTATATAAATCTGAGATGGTGAATTCTATGAACCAATGTGGAGATAGTTAAATAGCATTATTTGAAAATTTGTTTTGAAAATAGAGTACCTATTATGTCGGGTCATCTTATATGCTCCCCACTTTCCACTTTGAACATTCCTTGTTGATGTTAGTTCGTATCACTTCAGATTCAATTAAATGTGTGAAGTTGGTGTTGGGTACTGTCTGTATTAACAAGTGTAATTATTTTTATAAAAACTTTTTTTTGCACATTTGGTTAAATTATAATGATAATTTTGTAGGTAGGACAGCAACCTTTAATATAAACCTGTGAATGTAAAACATGGACAGAGTGGAGACAGATTAGAAAGTCTTATGTAGTAGAATGTTATTTTTTACAATAATTATGATGAGAATAATTTTACATGAAAAGTTTCAGAGTCATACAGAGTTCAGTTTGAATCTAGTCTCTATTGCTAGCTAATATGTTGGTTTTAACCAATTGATAGTCTCAGAATTCAATATCCTCATTTACAAATTTGAGATAGTAACATTATATAAATAAAAAGGTAAAGGAAAATTTAAATCACATAGTGCTAAGATTATATTAGGCTGTAGAAATATATCTTAGTTTTCATTTGCCTTAAATTGGCAGATACGACACTCGGGAGTTCGAGGCCACCCTGGTCTACAAGAGCTCATTCCAGGACAAGCTCCAAAGCTACAGAGAAACCCAGTATCAAAAAAACAATAACAACCACAAAAATTAGTCAGCTACGAACTTATAAAATATTTTTTGTGGGAGGTGCTCTTTCTCTGTTTCTTTCTTGATTTCTGGATGAATGAACATAGAATAAGAAGACCCCCAAATGTCTAGGTGCTCTTGGGGTAAAAGGGCATGTGATACTTCCACCTAGGCCAGTACTTTCCTTCTTCTAGTTTTGCGTTTGCAGCACTCTGCAGTCTCCAGGGCCCTCCTGGACTCCTCTCTACCAACCAGCACCATCACTACATCACTAAGGGAAGGCAACAGAGCAAGACTGGGGCTTGAACTTCTATGCAGAGAGGAGGGATTGGGTTCAGAGATGGAGCTGTGTACTGGGTCACTTGTCCAGGAGTCTCCAGTGCCCAGCCAAGCCCCGAGTAATTCACAGTACAGCAACCCCCAGGACACAGACAGGCAGAGTACTGTGTAGAATCTTCCTGATAGATATACCACTCTTTATGTCAGTACCTTTTCTTTAGGGCTGAAACGACAGTAACAGTCTCAGCCTCCATATTAGTAACCTGGGTGGAATTCAATCTCATGCGTAAAGATTCTCAAAGAAACAAGCATCAAGAGGCATTAATACAACTGGAGATACTTCAAAAATTGCTTGAAACTGTATTTAGCATCCATTTGTATTTGTATTAGGTTTACTTTATTATGAAGAACTAGTATTCTGGGAACCTTGTGCACGTAATTTCATACTTCTCAGGTATTGCCGGACCTCTTACAGATGAGGAAACAAGTCTGTGTAAGTAAAGCAACATATTCAAAATGTCATATCCAGGAAGTTGCAAAAGAAGAACCTGAACATGCGGTTGCATGGTTTTCTAGTTTCCCCTCTTTCACTGTGATTGCTCACCAGTGGCTGCCATCAGATTCCAAAGGCAAACCTGAGCATGACATTTAGTATCCAGAGCAAGCTTCAGATAGGAGCTGTGGACGAATGCCTCCACTTCCCCTGCCTATATTTGGGGGTTCGGGTTTTACTGTCTTCTGGGTGGAGTTGAATCTTCCCCATGTGGCACGTTCATAGGGATTTTGAACTGGTAACTCAATGATATTTGATAGATGATGCTCTTAGCCTCTATTATCTGTAAGGATGGATATGCCTCAGTTCAGCCTAGGGAGGGTTTGTGTGGAAAGGGAGGGGTGTAGCATGGGTCTGCTCGGGTAGGGTGCACCATCACAGGGCATCTTCCCTGGCAGTCAGAGCACGTGGGTCCCGCATCCTGACTAAACGCTTCTCAAGGAGTCTCAGGTACACCCTTGCATTTTCCTGGTGGGCTCCATCCAATCGCCAGAATCTAGTCTGATTCCTGTCTCTGAAGGTCTGGAATCTTATTTCCAGAGATCACTTAACAAAGCATTTCAGTGTAATCCCAAAGCCTTGTGAAGTGCTAAGCACAGATCATTGTTCAGACCATCTGCATTTGCCCTAAAGAAAATGAAGAGTCATGTTCTTTAGTCTCTTATTTTTCCCCCCTGAAACCCAAATATTGACAGGTGGGGGAGCAGGTGGAGACAGGCTGCACTGTCAGGGATGTGTCTGAGTGGTGGGCGGGGGAGGGGTGCAGAGATGAGCAAGATACCAGCTCAGTCACTCCTTTCCTGTTGTTGCTGAGTGACACTTGGATCTATCACTAAACATATAAAAATAGAAGTTCCATGTCAGCCTTCTCCTTGTACAGGGTGCTGTGCTGCAGTGTTTAAATCTGGATGTCAGTATGCCACTATCGTTATTTATAGAGGAGGCCCATATTCAAATTTTGAGAGCGGCAGAGGAAGAGGGAGAATGAGAAGGGCACGTTTTAAAGAAAAGGTGCTAGGCATCATTTTATTTTGCATTGACTGAGAATTTCACTTCGTCCTGTATGAATTAGTTCACACCCATATAGGACCTGTATACCTATTTTAAGTTGGCACGTATGTGTACACATGAATGTAGGCACAGGAGCTCAAAAGCCACAGTGTGTGTCAGAGGACAACCTGCATCCTGATTGATACAGGGCCTCTTTGTATGTGTGTGAGCCAGGCTTGATGGCTCATGAGCTTCAGGAGACTGTTTTGTCACGGATGCTCATCTTCCCATAGTGGTGTGCCAGGATTAGAAAATCAGGCCACTGCTTCTGGCTTGTAGGTAAGTTCTGAGGAGCCAAGCTCAAGTCATCAGGCTTGGGAAGCCAGTGCTGTTCCTTCCTGAATGGTCTTTCTAGCCTAGAATGTATATTTCAGAAGGGCTTTCCACACATGCCACAACATTAGCCACAAAGCTCCAAGAGCAGAGTAGCGTCTCTCTCCCTGCAGGATCTATGGGAGATGAAGTCAACCCTAGCCTCATCACTCTAGTCAGTAGTGGTTAAGTATTTTCTGGCCAACAATGCAAATAAGCCCAGTCAAACTAAATCAGACTGAATTAGAAGATACCCAGGTTTAATGGGTGCCAGCACTCCCGGGTGGTCCTGGGAAAACACGGAGGGGAGGTGGAAGGAAAACCTAAATGATTACCAGAGAGGGAAAAGGGGAGACCACATGTTTATTCTCTGGGGGCAGTTTAAATAGCCTGTGGGAGTGGTCGCTGTTTGGCAGGCTTTCTTGACCTTCACAGAGGAGGGGTCATAGTTTGGCGGGCTTTCTCGGAGGTGGAGTTTGGACTGAGGCAACTCCCAGGGGAGGGAGCTTGGAATGAAGTTTTCTGCCTAGCATTCCAAAAATGGATGCCAGGGGCTGGGTGAAGCCCCCAACTAAATAAGTATCAGACAGTACCCTTCAGGGGTGCATCCACAAATGAAGCAGTTTCTTCCTTGGAACCATATCGAGTGTTAGTACTGCCATATAACAGATGAGAAAATTGAGCCATGGAGTGATGAACTGAAAAACTCACTCTGGAGTACAGAGACCAAGAATGAACTGAGACATTCCAGACACTGAAGGCAGGTCACACAAATGAAAAAGAACCCTTGCCTTTGTGGCTGTAGTTTAAGTTGAAGCTCAGACTTATCTCATTTTAATCAGTTGGAAACTATAAACTGGTTTAAAAGTCAAAGCACACAAAATATAACTAATTTATAGGCAGTTCTTGGGTGACATACACGATGATCTGTGGTCATATTCTGTTCAAGTGATACAGTATCATGGGCCATTTACAGAGGTGCCCAGTGGAATTGAATCTACAAGATTCCTGTGGATCACATGAGCTAATCAAGAAAGTTACTGTCAAACTTCTCTGAACTGTATTTAGAATTACCCAGAAACTCTCCAACAACAGTGATTCCTTTGTCCTTTTCTAGGAACTTTGATAAAAAGTGATTTAGAATGTAACCAGAATGTTCAAAAGGTGATTCTAATGAGAGAGAAGCTTAGGATCTATTGAAGTAAGGTCAGCCTAGTTGGATGGTAGCTATTTGTATACCCAACTGCTGTTCTCCATAATTTTCTCCCATTACAAATAGGTACTAAATGATCATAAGCACAAAGGCAGGGCCCTCCTACTTCAGGGAGATAAATCATGACTGACTAGTAATCTCATATTTGGATTCCTTATATGAATCACAAAGAAAGAATGGCAAATATATTTGGAGACTGCTCGTTCATTTCTCGGCCACCCAGACCTAAATAATCACACAGAAACTATATTAAGTACAACACTGTTTGGCCTATTAGCTCAGGCTTCTTATTAACCCATTACATCTTAAATTAACCCATTTCTATTAATCTATGTGACACCACAAGGCTGTGGCCTACCGGGTTCCAGCATTCCTGGCATCTTTCTCCTATGGCAGCTACATGGTGTCTCCTTGACTCTGCCTACTCTCTGTATCACTGTTCGGATTTCCTGCCTGGCTTTACTCTGCTAAGCCATTGGGCAAAACAGTTTTATTAATCAACCAATAAAAGCAACACATATACAGAGGGACATCCCATATTACAAATGTAGATTAATTGTGGCCCTAATGAAGTTAAAGTGCTGTTCACATCTCCAATAGCATTCTAGATGCCAGCTCTCTGTTGTCCCATAGGACATCTTTATGACACTATGAATAATTATAAATCATGTTTGTTAGGCCCTCACACCATACCATCCATCCTACTAAGCCAGTTACATTCTTCATCTCAACAGTTGTCCACAAACAGCCCATGAGGACCAGACATGTGCGGGAGGGGCTTAAATGACTTGTGAAAGGTTGCAGTCAGCACACAGAAGCCTTGGGACAGGAACTGGGTCTCTGCTTTCATAGAAAGCACAATACAATTTGGGATCCACAGTGGAAAGAATCAGAAGTTTGGAGTCCAAGTCTCCCATTTCCTACCTGTGTGACCTAAGCTGAATAGTGTTCTGTTGAATTGGAAGCCCAAAGCCCTGCCAAATGCAGCAGATTATTCCAGACCTTCGACTCAGAGACTTAGGAAACACCTGAAGTCTCTTATGTGATGGACCCTTCTTCGGGGTCTGGGAGTCCAAACGATATGGAGGCAGGAGATGTTTCTCCCTGGGCATGACTAGGCCCCACCAGAAGCAGCCACATTCCCATTCCAGAAAGGCCTTGGGCTGTCTCTATGTCACTGATCCATGCTGGCTACAGCCTGTGGAGAATTGTCACCAACAGCTCCCCAGCTGCCTCATGTTAATGCAATCAGCAAGAAGCCTGTACACCTGACGACAGTTCAGACTCAGAGGTGACTGATTAAAGTTTAAAAGGTCGCATGCCATTGTAATACTGAAAAGAAACTTCATGATTCATCATTTCTGATGTAATCTCATCTGTTTAATAAAGCTGTATTTCACTCACAGCTCATTTTTAATGGGCCAATCTAAGTAATGGCATCGGGGTTGGCTAATTTCACCCCTTTTCCTTGCAAGCTAGAAGTGGTTTACATGGTGTATACTTGAAAACACACACACACACACACACACACACACACACACACACACACACACACACACACAATAACCCTCCACAAAACAAAAATAACAACAACAAAAAACAATAACAACAACAACAATAAAGCCACCCCAAAGGGCTTAAGGAGTTCTATATTTACAGTATCTTTCAGCCTTCAGCTGACTGGGCGCTATTTATGCCATACTACTGAATTTGGACTGAAATGTCAGGGAAAAGCAGACCAGCAGCTGGATATGCTAATGTACAAATAAACCATGTCTCCTATAATTGTATGAAAGGAAATTTATACTGGGGACAAACCCTGTTGCTGGTACATCCTCGTGTCCCAAAGCATGCTGCTCAGGATGGGGTTTCATTCATATAAAAACGCAGAACTTTGGGCCCTGCTTATCTTAGATCAGTGATTCTTCCCCAGTGACAACTGTGTCTCCTGGAGAACATTTGGCTATTTCTGGGGATGTATTTAGCTGTCACAGCTAGAAGGGACAGGGCTGCCCTTTGGTAAGATTCCACTCATAATGCAGTGGGAAGAAGTTAGGAATGCTCCTAGCTCTCTACATTGCAGAGGGGCTGTGCCAAGCAAATACTCACAGGCTCAGAGGGCTCCAGCATTGCAGAGAAAGGTTTTAATACTCTTGTAGAAATGAGGGTAGATTTGATCTCACTCTCTTAGCTCTAATTCTCATCAGTACCACACTTGGCTTCCTAACTGAATGTCTTGAAAGAGATCCTTCTCATCCATCAACACACACCTTGTGGGGGTGGGAAATGTGTCCTGAAAAGAGATAAAGGATTGGGAGTGGCCAGAGCCTAGACTCTGTCTCTAAAAATACTGAAAATAGAAAGTGTAAAAAGTTATTCAAATGATAACTTACATTTAACAGATAAAATTGAAGATCCAACAAAAGAAGGTGACCTGCTCGTCATGACAAGCTGCAGTCTCGCAGTATTTATTTTTGCTATTTTCGTTCTGAATTAGAGAACAATAGGTTCCCACCCACTCATCAATCTACTTTCCAGCTGCAGCCGACAAATTAACATCATCCCCATCTTCCTCTGTTCTTCTCCCGCCTCCCTACATTGGCCCCATCACATCTGCTTTTTTGATGTAGGGTGACCCAAACTACTCTGGCTGGTAATTTTTTTAAGCCTCTGTTTCCAACAATTATAACAGTCGTCATGTTAGCAGAGAAGGCAGGAGAATTTTGGCTCTGTGGCTTCCTGTCTATGGTCTTAGAAACTTTGTGAACACAATGCTAGTCCTTGTTGCTGGCTGTCATGGCATAAATGTCATTTCCTAGGGATCGGCTAGGGACCCACGATGGAGAATGCCTGATGTACCAAGTTAAGGAACATGATATGGGTATCTTGCTACTTGTGGACCTGGGATAATTTGAACTCTTGGTCTTCTTGTTTGCTTTTATTTTTTTCCATTTATCTGTCTTGTTTCCTAGTTTTTCTCATTCAGTAAAGAGCAATGTAGCTTATCGTCTCTAGGCCAAAAACCTGCAAGGCATGTCTAACTATCTAGCTCTTTTGCTGCTCTTCCCCACATTTGCACCAGTGATGCACGCCGTGAGATACATCTCCAAATAATTCTGTAATCCACCCATTTTTTTTATCACAACCACGACTTTCATCTACCAGTCCCTAGACCACTATGCCTCTCAATTGAAATATTGTAGTAACATCGTAACTGACCTCCATCCTTCTATTTGGCTGCGCGGGACAACCAGAGTCTTTGAAAGAAAGTTCCACATCTTAATGAAGATAAAACACTAGCCCTTTCTCGACCTGCAAGCTCCCGTGGTCTTCTGCTGCTATTGGTCTACTTTGGTTCCCAGGCTCTTTCTTTATGCCCTTCATGTTCCTCCTTGTGCTCCCAAAATGTCAAGTACGCTCTTACTTAGGATCCTTGCCTGGTTGTTCATCTGCCTTCCCGTCCTTTGTCCAGTCCAATTCTGTTTCTCAGAACCTCATTTGCCATCCACTGTAGCATAGCATGTCTGGTCCCTCCCCCTGATTACTGTATGTTGCATGTTTTGATTTCTTTTTTTTAATGTATATAGTGTTCTGGGCACCAGATCTCATTATAGATGGGTGTGAGCCATCATGTGGTTGCTGGGAATTGAACTCAGGACCTCCGGAACAGCGGTCAGTTCTCTCAACCTCTGAGCCATCTCTCCAGCCCCATGTTTTGATTTCTTTACTTCGTAGTGCTGATCAGCTCCTGCAGAAGTTGATATATGTAGGCTGGGGAGAAAGAGAGAAAAGGGAGCTCCATGAGGGTAGGATTCAGGTTTGCTCTGTTCCTTAGTATTTAACATAAAATAGGCACTTGGTGCAAATAGTTTTTGCATGCATGAATGAATGCATAAATTAATGAATGGTTGCCTTTTATTGTGTAACTGCAAACCTGCCATGCTCATCACAACTTTGCATCTTTGTTGGGATCAGGATGATTGCCCCAAAATTTTCCATATGCCATCATAATAACTTGAACTTCTGATTCAATATTTTGGCTGTTTAGTTAGTTTGAGTGTCTGAAATTGGAAGAGCTGTTTCAGTGGCCAGCTTTTGCCTTACTTATTTGTCTCTGGGGATTGTCATTTGCTGTCACTATGTTCACATATCAACCTTTATTTAATTCCATTTTCCTATTTACTTGACCTTCCATAAGATTTTATTATATATTTGAGCATTTTCCACATATTTGATGATTGTGACCTTAGTGTGGCCCACTCAAGGTCAACGCTGATATCATTTACTCACCACTAAAGTGCCACCTCCATGCCCAAACTCTTCTGACTGCCTTTTATCATCTCTCTTCCTTCAGTCTGGATGGAAATATTGAAGTCCTTTTGAATTGGCAAAGGCTGATGGAAAATAACTTTGCCACTTCCCTTTTGTGAGTGATCCTGTCTCAAGTGTTTTACAAACCCAGAGAGATATAAGGTCCTTGCCTTCCTTTCATCTGCTAATTTGAAACCACCCTGTAAAAGGCTGGCTATGGTTTTGGTCTTCAAATGCCCTTGCCACTTAATCTTCACGAAGCACTTATTGAGATGCCGAATGGCACTTAACCAGGGTTGTTTTTTTCTCTTTCTCTACAGAAGGCACAAAAAAGAGAACACATCACAACAGCAAATGCGATGAGCTGTGACAAGCATAGTCTATCTAGACAAGAGATGCAAAGGCCGTGAAGGACAGGAATGAACTACAGTGCTTACCTCCAGTTATCTACCCTGGTTAAAGTCCAGTTTAGAGGCTAAATGGTGGTGGTGCAGGCCTTTAATCCCAGCACTCGGGAGGCTTAGGAGGCTCTGATATTGATTGTAGAAGCAATAAGGAGAATAGCAATATTCAGGTTTAGTCAGCTCTCTTATTTTCAGAGCCCCAAGTATTTATGTGTGTTGTATTTTTTTTCATTTCCTTGTTATTTTTGTATGTTGGTGTGTGATGCAAGAGGTACATTCCTGGATCAGGATTAAGAAGACCTTCTTGGGACTTTCAGGTTTGCTGCCTATTGGAGTGGCTTTAGGTCAAGAGTCAATACATTTTCCCTTAGATTATGAGACAGAAAATATTGTAGGCTTTAATGTCACATGGTCTCTGCTGCAGCATCTCTACTAGCTCCCATAGGATGGAACAGCCAGGGATACTATGTAAATGAGTAAGTACTAGTATTTTCCAATAAAACTTTAATTACCAAAAGAGGCAACAGGCTGGATTTGATTTGTGAGCCATAATTTGCTGACTTCTACTTTAGGTAATTGAGTCAAATTCCTTGGGTCTTATTTTAGTTATCAGATTAGGCCATTGAGCTGGAAAGTATTCAAGTTAGAGAATTCTTTTGCCCATGTTCAAGGACTCCTCTATCCAGGGTTGTTCTGCTTGAGATTACAGAATAGTATAGACCCTGTTGTTATCATCAAGGTGGGTATTTCTCATTTGGGCTCAAACCCCAACCAGAGAACAACTACAACTCTTGAGCAAAGGCTTCCTTTGAAATTCAAAAGTACAATACCAAGCTATTTTTGTTACTGTAGCTCTATAGTAGAGCTTAAAGTTGGGGATGGTGATGCCTCCAGAAGTTCCTTTAATGTACAGGATTGTGGCTATTCTGTTTTTTTTTTTTTTTTTTTTTTTTTTGTCTATGAAGTTGAGTGCTGTCCTTTTGAGGTCTGTGAAGAATTGTGCTTGGATTTTAGTGGGTATTGCTTTGAATCTATAGATTGCTTTTGGTAAGATTGCCATTTTTACCATGTTAATCCTATTTATCCAAGAGAATGGGAGATCTTCCCGTTTTTCTGATGTCTTTTCAATTTCTTTCTTCAAGGACTTAACACTCACACCACAAGGACATTTGCTCAGCTATGTTCATAGCAGCATTATTCATAATAGCCAGAACCTGGAAACAACCTAGATGCCTCTCAACCAAAGAATGGATAAGAAAAAATGTGGTACATTTTTACAATGGAATACTAGTCAGTGGTAAAAAGCAATGACATCTTGAAATTTGCAAGCAAATGGGTGGAACTAGAAAAAGTCATCCCAAGTGAGGTAACCCAGACCCAGAAAGACAAATATAATATGTACTCATTCATAAGTAGATGACAGATATAAAGCAAAGGACAACCAGCTTACAGGCCACAACTCCAGGGAACCTAGGTAGCAACGAGGACCCTAAGAGAGACATACATGGATCCCCCTAGGAAGGGGAAAAAAAGACAAGCTCTCCTGAGTAAACTGGGAGTGTGGGAGGTGGAAGGGGAGGGAGGAGGATGGAAGGGGAGTGGGGAAAATTGTATAGCACATTCCTATACAACCAATTAAAATGAGGATTTAATAAAAAAAAAAAGAAAGAAATTTAAAGGTACAAATGAGTTACTCTTTAGGTGAATGCCAAAAGTTTGTGAACCAAATGCTATTATAAGTAAAAGAGTTGATGACTTGGGAAACTGGGGTAAAGAGTTGATGCCAGAGGCCTTGTATCCTTTCCCCAGATAAACATTGCTTCTTTATTTGATCTCATCCCTATTCCCTTTCTGTCACATGGTTGAAGTCTGTCACTTCCAATTGTGTCATTATCTTGGAAGGAAGTCTCTACATGCTCAAACAGGAAGTCCTTTGGGGACTTCACTAAAAGTTGAATTATGAGCCCAGAGCTGTCACTCAAAATTTTCCCTTTGTGAAAAATGTGGGCGAGGAGGCTTTCTCACCTGTCATTCATTTAGGACACAAACATTTTTGAAAACCCAGACTGCATAATGAACTCACACCTCTGACTTTTACATGTCTTTTATTTTCATTTAATACAGTTTTAGTCAGGGGGTCACCAGGGTTAAGAGTCCCACTGTAAACTTCGAGGAAATGCACTTGCTAGTCAGAGCAACCTTTTCAGCATTGGGGTCTTTGAGTTAGCAAAACAAGTAGCGAAGAAATTTGTTTCTCATGAGAAAAGTGATGAAGTCATCTAAAGCATACCTGCAGGTCCTCAAAGACTTAGGTAGACAAGGAAGCTCCTCACTGGAGCTTCCTGAATATTTAGCTGTCACTTGAACTTTGACTACATCCTCGTTAGAGCCATGGACCCTCATTTAATCCATTGCCCATGAAGCACTTGTTATTTTCCCACTTTACAGGTTAGGAAGCTAAGCCTTGCCCATTATCTAAGTTACAGAGAGTGCAAGTTTTAAATCCCCAAATATCTAAGTCTAGCATTCTTAAACATTTGTTATATGCCACTGTCTCTAAAATGATTCTAATCAGAGATAATTCCATTTTCAGAAACCCAAACTTCTTAACTGGGTGCTGGTTGCCTCATCCACTCTAAGAGTGGGGAAGAATCTCAGTTGCAGAAAATAGCATGGTAAGAACTAGAGGTGCTAACTCTAATGTCTGAGAGAGCAGTGTCCTAGAGGTAACCCATTGTCTTATTTAAACATTTGAAATTCTAAATTTGAATGCCATTGAAAGTTTTCGATTTAATTAAGTTAGTATCCTTCAGTTTGTTACCAAACAAAGGTTGTGTTCTTTCTAGACTTTATCTACCTGGATGGGAAAGTATTAGGTTCAGATTCATACCTTGTGTGTGGGGGGGAACTTGTGCACATACTCTCAAATCCTTGTCATTTTTAGGTGACAATAGTGGATATTATTCTTCAGGAGTCAGCCACCTTATTTTTAGAGACAAGTCTCTCTTCTGGCTGGTGCTCGCCAAGTAGGCAAGGACAGCTGGACAGTGAGCCCTGGCCTTTGCATGTCTCTGTTTCCCCAACATTGAGAAGAGCACATTATCACACCCAGATTTTTGGTTATGAGCTTAGGCTTTAACAACTGAACCATCTCTCCAGGCCAACACCCAGATTTTTTTATGTGGGTTTGGAGGATTCTAACTCATGCTTGAAGATAAACCGTTTGCCCCCTAAGTTATCTCCCTAGGTCTCAGATCTTTGAATTCAAAGTCTCAGCATTCTACTGAACATAGATAACAGACTTTGTCTTAAGAGATATTGAGAAGCTTGTTGGAAAAGCAAAGAAACCATGATTTTATAATGTAAGTTTTCAAAGTCAGAAGCGGAAGGAACCAGGCACAGGATTGGTTCATGGCTGAGAGTATTTCCTTATGCAGGTTGATCTTCAGCTCACTCTATAGACTCTGTCTCTCAAAGTCCCATCTACTTACTCTTAGCTCTGTAAAATTTAAGATTTCAATTATTAGGCACTAAAATCGCTGACCTACAAATGATATATTTGTTTACACAGTGTTTCCTTTTCCAAGAACATGGCCTTTAGATCTGGATGTATTCTTCAGTTTCCATGCTCCCTGCTGTGGCCTGGTTACTTCAGAGTTCTCTGTCGTAGGCCCGAAACGCTAGCAATTCCCTCTCTGCTTTTGTAGCCTCCACAGACTAGTTTCACTGTTCTTATGGTTTACGATTCACTAAATTATCTGGTTAGTGATCGGAAAGGTCAAGGGGCAAAAGTCTAAAAATAAGCTATCTGGAAGTCAGTCTAGAATTTGGTCCCTTGTCTAAACAAGAAAAATTGTCTCATTAGAAACCAGGAAGAAAAGTTGTCTTCGGTATAGTCTCTCTCCTAGCTATGGCAGATTCCAAATGTAGGCCAGGAAAGGAAGGCAATGTTCCCAGTGGAGCTGAAGTCGGAATAATGAGAAAAGGAATGGAATTACCCATGCTGGAAGTTAGCCAAGACCTAGGGCTACCACCTGTGCAGGCTGGAGTCACATGAATGAGGAACTAATTGTAGTTTCCCTCTTTCTGGAAATCTCCTTGCAGATGTAGCCGATGGCTTTTCTCGGAGCTGCACCACTTGGCCCATCTCATCAGAGAAGTGTTTTCATGAGTCATGTCTGCTAACTCTAATTTGGTGGGTGTTTTTAATTTTCATTAGCCTTCTGTCAGGGGTCCCAAGTCTGTTTAAAGGACTAGAGCAGTGTTTCTCAACCTGCATATCACGGCAAACTCCTGTCTCCAAGAATATTTACATTATAATTCAAAACTAACAAAATTAAATTACAAAGTAGTAACAAAAATAATTTAATGTGTGGGGGTCACCACAGTACGAGGAACTGTATTAAAGGGTCATAGCATTAGAAAGGTTGAGAACCACTGGTATAAAGTACCCTCTAAATTCTTGGCCTTGGAAGGACTTGTGGATATGCCCTTGCTCACTACCTATTTCTGAGTAGCCTTTAGCCATGTGATCTCATTCACAACTCATGACCCATGTTGTCCATGCTGGGAGAGGGACATTCACCTGTCTGCCATGCCAAGATGACTCACAGGAACATAGAAGACTTTCTTTTTTTCTTTTTTATTATTGTCTTGCTTTTTATTTTATTGATAACAATAACTTATAACTGAAAATACCATATACTTAAGTCATATGGTTTGCAGAAATCAGCTAGGAGCTTTATCTCTACCAGCTAGTTTTCATAGTTCTAGAAGGCTCTAGGCATACTGGGGTGAAAACGTTATCAACATCTAGGTCTTGGTCTTATAAAATAATTGTTTACTTCTCCAAACAGAGAAAAAATACAATATCTGTCCATCCATCCAGTTATTCATTGAATAATAATTGTTTCCCAATATGTAACAGAGTTTAATATATAAATTTTTTTTCACCAGAACTTGAGCCTCACTTCCAAACTGCTGCCTTAATATCAATTGGTTGCAAGGTAAGCATTATCTACTCAAAGCCAAACAATGGGAATAACTTGAGCCAACAGGGTTACACTGGTAATTGTGTACAGTAAACACACTCAGGCCACCATGGTGTCTACTATGGCCTCCTTTCTTTCTTACCTTCTCCACAATGGTGAATCACACCGGTAAGAATTCTATCACTGATGCCAAAAACATGGAGGCAATCACCCCTTTCTGGTTGCCCCTGGGGCCGTGCACTGTGATGGCAAGCTCTGGGGAGCCATTCTCCTCCTTCTTCAGACTGTCCCTCCCATCTTACCCTTGGTGAGGGTGCTCCTCTGATCAGGTAACTGGTGTGCTGCTTTCTCCACAGGCTTGCATGGTTTCCAGTTTATATTGCAATGCCTTTTTAGTGCATTCCTATTCTTTCTGGTAGAATAGCTCCCTCCGATATTTCCCTGAGACTGTATGTACCAGGATTGCATCTACAGACACTACAGACACTTTTACTGTTTTTATTCTTTTTTTTTCTCTTGTCTATCTCCCCTTCCAGTATAGGAACAAATTGAAAACACGGATCCTAACCCACTGCTCATTTTATCCTTTTTGTCTGATTTGTGCCTGGCAATGGTAGGCATTCAGAGCGTGCTTGGTAAATAGGTGGATATTTAAAATACCCTACTATCACTCAGGCACATTAGAGATTTGATGGACAGACAGACTATCTATGAATTTTATAGCCTGGCACTGACATCCAAGCAGATAACCAAAACAGGTTAACAAGTGTGGAATCAGAAACATGGCAGCTGTTCTTGGGAACATGGGTAAGAATTGCCCCCCACACACACACATTGAACGTCATGTAATGTTTTGTGAAGAGCAATAGGTCTGACTAGGATATTATTCTACATACATGTTATTACATTGTTCTCATCCCCTGCACCCCCATATATATACATTAACCCCTTCCAAATAACCCCTCCTCTGCTTTCATGTTGCGTATATTCCACTCTCTCTCTTGTTCCCCCTCCTCCACTGAAACCCTCCTCAACATGTAAGTAGATATAGAAACCAATGTCTGTAAAATTAAACCCAGATAGGGAGGGCCTTGGACTTTCCACAGGGCGGAGTGCACGGCACTCCCTTAGGGTTGGAGGGGTGAGGGGAGGGTCTGTGGAGGGAGAGGGAGGGGGAATTTGGATTGGTATTTTTTTAAGTAATAAGGAAAAAAAAGATTTAAAAAAACAAATAAAAAGATATATCTTAATGATAATTTCCAAAAAGATTAAACCCAGATTCTGCATATGAGAGAAAAGATGAGGTTTTCTTTCCATGTCTGACTTGTTTCACTTAATGGTCCCAGGTCCAGCCATTTCCTTTAAATGCCCAGATTCCATGCAGCTCCACAGTTGCCTTTCTCTTTCTACCTCTGAACCCAAGTGAGACCTGGAGGGGCACCCTCTTCTTCACCACGACCCACCCAGCTCTCTCTTAGCTCTCATATCTAGCTCTAATGAATTCGGAGGAATCGTTTTTCTGGAATGTCAGCATCCACTTTGTTGAAAGCTGCTAATTCTAAGTATTAACACTCTCGGTCAGAAATAGCTCAGAACCTTATGGGGAAATCAGACAAGCAAACTGTTTGGCCACAGCGATGGAGAGGATATTAATATTTTTCTCTGCAGTACTTCGCTTCCTCAATGTCCTGTCTCTCTCCTCCCCACCTCCAATACCAAAATAAATGTTTTTTGAGCATCTACAGCAAGAGATTTGAAACTCAATCAAAATCTGAGCAGAAGGTCAGCCCGACAGGAATAAAGCCACTGCATACATATGCCTTTGGCAGCAAAGGGGGCAACTTATTATATTATTTACGTCCATAAAGACAAAGCCCTCTTTACTGAGAGACCTGGAATCGTTAATTGTCAGTAAGGTGGGGCCAGGTTTGCTGCCCTGACTGGGGAAGGCAGGGAAGGGGTTAATTCTCTTTTCCCTCTCTCCTCTTCTCTTCCCTGGGTGAGCTTTGGGGCGAGGGGAAAACTTTGTTAAGCCTCCAGATTTCTCTGCATTATGTCCAGGTTGACGTGTGAACAGACGAAAAGATTAAAATCACCGAGGAAATCGCTCTGTCTGAGTACAGATCACGACGCCTCGCGGTGACCCAGCGACCCAAGTCCTATCTGTCAACTTGTCCTTCCAGCGACTTCTCACCCCATGCTCCGTGACTGCTACTCTAGGGGGTAAAAAAAAAAAAGTCAGGAATTAGAAGGAGGGGGAAGGAGGGCGAGAGGAAGCAAGGATAAAATACTGCCTTATTACTAAGGACTCTGCGACGCGGGTCAAACGCAGGGCGCGGGACCCTTTTAACAAACCAAATACCTTTTCCAGACCCCCATTCCCTAAGGTTTCTGCCGTCTTGATTGCAACTCCCAGGTCCCTCAGGAAATCCCAGTCCGTCCCCCCGCCCCCCGTTCTGTCCCCACAAACAACAGGTAATTCTTAGATAGCCCAGCAAGGAGAAAGTCTCTCCTAGACGCCAATAAAAACCTCCTCAGATCTGCATAGTTCTTGGGCATCACAAAAGAAGTCTGCCCCACTTGGTGTCTCCAGTCCTGCAAAAGTTAGGTTGCTTATTCTGGGGTTGTAGGTGCCATAGGGAGAGAAGACATAACCTATGGAGTCCTTTTTAACCAAGTTCACCACTCAGAATGGCTACTTATTAGGTGCCTGCAGTAAACTTGGCTTAGTAGGGGAGCCAGCTGGAGACTGGAGACTTGCCCATCGGCAAAGCAGCCCCTGCTCATTACTCATACACAATAGATTGAACCATATTTCAAATATAAACAGCAGCCAGATATTCGCCATCCCCTATGGTTCAGGTTCACTCTGCATATAAACAGAGCCTAACTTTAATAAGTTGCCTAAATGCCATTTTTCTGTTAAATAAATGCTTTGCATTCCCTGTTTTTCCTGGGCCAATATAGTGAATTATTACAGAAGGAAGGAGCCACTTAGCACATTGTGCAGCACATCTCCAAGATGTGTTGCATGTGAAATCAAAAAAACAACATATCATTTAAATTAGCCATTGCATAAAAAAGCGGATATGAGTCGTTAAGCCTTAGACCTGGGGAAGCTTACACAGTATTTGTTTGCCCTTTTCCTTGATCCCGGTTTTGTTGCAGGGATCCATCTAGGATGTCTCAATGCGCTCAGTCATCACACTTCTTCAGTCTCCTCGTAAACAGGTTTGATGACCCTGGGAATGTTTGAAAAAGTATTGGTAGCCACTTGTTTTCTAACAGTTAGTACCACTGAATATTTTTTAAAATTTAACTTAGGATGCTTTTCTTTTAGAGGAAATATTTTTATGACTGCATAATAGTCTATCAATGGTTGTGCTGTTTAGTTTTTCTCGTAAAGGAAACAAAATTCTCACTATGCTTCTTTGACATTGACTACAGTTTCATTTAAAAGAATAGCATTCGCTGGGAAACAGGTACAAACTGAATGCAACCCAGTGGCGATTATCTTGACATCCATTTTTTTTCTTCAATACTTCGTTGAAGTGTGTAAATACAGGCATCCTTGCACACACGTAAGGGCATCATCCTGGTGCATAGTATCCTAATCCTGACCCTAATGCCTGTGTACCAGCACTGTATGCCTTCCCTGTGTGAGATCACGCGACAGGAAGTCAGGGCTTCCCAGGCAGAGCACCAAAGGTAAGTTCCGGACAGCTTATGGATTCTCGACTGCTGTGGGGTTTGCATATCCTTTAGTCTGTAGAAAGAAGTTAAGTGTTTGCTTTTCTCGAGGTATCTTTGGAACCTGGGTTAACTCCATTGTAGAGAAGCTGGCTCCCTTTTCATACTGAAAGCTTGGAAACAACATTTTAAAAAGTTCCCAACCCCTCAGGCTTAAAGCACCACCACGCTCAAAGGGCTTCATCTCTGGTGAGCCCTTTGATTTGGTCCTTTTCAACTCACATCACTCAGTCTATTCTGCTCTCAGTTATTCCTCCATTCTCCACTCTGCTGCCTGTGCCCCGGCCCCACCATCTCCTACTTAGATGGTCACGTGGGTTTCTAACCAGTTCCTCATTTTCTTCTTAGCTTAAGCTCCTGCTTTCTTCCAGTCCACACCTTCATGAGGATGTATACTGTATCTCTATATCTGCCTATGCTGTGAACACATACATGCACGCTCGCACACACGAACGCAGACACACTAGCTGGTTTTTCTTCTACCTTGTTTACGCTGACTTCTCTAGTTCAGATCCTTAATTTCCAATGTAGACTTGAGTGAGAAATCTCTCGATCTCTTCCCCCTCCCTTGTCTTTGAGGCATCATTTGTGTATCTGGTCTTCATACAGCTCCCTCCTAGATTCTACGATTATGGACATATACCACAACGTCAGGTTCATTGAGGCAGGGAACTGAACTTAAGGCTTCTTGAACACTCCACAAGCCCTTTGTCAACTGAGTTCCATCCCCTGGCCATTGTCTTAATTTTCTTTTCTATAAAATGAGACCACATGCTCGTCTACAAATGTTGTCTCAAGTACTAACTGTGCAAAATCTCAGAATGGTGATTTGTCTTGCACACTCTTAACAAATGGCAGTTATTACTACTATAGTCACTGTCAGATCCAGTCTCGAACTCGGACTCTAAGGCTTCAAGCTCAAAGACTCCCTAGGCCTCATCTCCATTCTTTCAGGACTTTCCACACTTCCCGTTCCCTCCTCGCCCACTGTCTGCTCTCCTCATGTCATCCTCCCTGACTGCCCATCCAGTTTCTGAGAAGCAGCTTGATGTCTTTCTTTCCGGACCCATCGTTGATAAATCTCTGGGTCTTAGCTCTCCTTGCAGATGAATAATATGGTCCAGACTTTAGAGCGGAGAATCCAGGCTCAAGGTTTGTTAGCATCATATCTACATAGCTTAAACTTAGTCAAGGTAGGGAAGTTTGGTATTGATGATAATTTACATGCTTCTTCTCCCAGTTTGCCATAACCCATAAAACGGCACTGGACCTCAGACTGGCTTTTAACAACTTTGGAGTCTGGCTTCCATTCTGTTTCTTCCTCTAGGGCTTTGTCTTTGTTTGTAGCAGGTGGAGAAGGAACTGCGCCGGCTTCCTCCTCTACCTAGTGAGTGTGGCACCATTTTCCTCCAGGCCTCCCCTCTTTGTTCTCCAGTTGGGGTGTCATACAGTGGGAAGCTTACTGATAAACTCTCAACAGTTCTTTGGTTCTTTTCCCTACTTCTGGGCTGTGAGTAAGGGGTTTAACTCCTTACTAAGTGCCTCCTTCCTCCGGGAGCTGAGAGGACACTGCAGAGCGAGGTCCTGCTGGGAATATGCCCTAATTCCATTAGAGCTGCTTCCCCTTCCCCGTGGCTCTGAAATTTATAAGCCTCTCATTCCCCTAACAGATTGGACTCTAGGTCATTCCCAGACCACTTCACACCCTGCTGGGGCTGATTGGCTCAAAAGATTGCTACACAGACCAGGTCTTTGTTCCTCCAAGTAAACTGGGGCACTGGCCTCCTGATCAGATAACAGGCAATCTGTCCCTTGTCACTCCCGTCCCTGCACTTGCCATCAAGCTCCCTCCCAGGACCCAGTGATAGTATTAATTACCACCTCCCCAGAGAAGGGAGTTCCTGCCAGAATGTCCCAGTGCAAAGGAAGGGCTTCACCCCCCCCCAGGAAGAACCCTTACTGATGACATCACACAAAACAGGAGCAGCTGAGTGTGATTCCCTACAGCTCATCGGAGGATGAAGTCACAGCCCTCATGCTGGAGAGGGCCTACCTAATCTAATAGCTTCTGAAAGTTTTGTTAGTCCATTCTCATCTCAAGTAACTTCCCCAACAATGCATATAGTGTATTTCTATGTGGGCCATTTGTGGTGTGTGTGTGTGTGTGTGTGTGTGTGTGTGTGTGTGTGTGTGTGTGACAGTACATGAGATTTGAGCAAAGAATCCCAAAGAATGAACTTTACTTTTCTGTCTTTTGTCAAGGTTGTTTATCTTTCAATCATATACTTTATTATGGAATTTTCCCTCAGTCTCTCTGAATCCTATTTTTTCTTCTCATATTTATGATGGAGATGCTGTCAGTTCAAAGCTCTTGGATTGTTGGGAGTGTAGTGGCAGATTGGCACTTATCTCATAGACACTTTTAAACCTTTACGACAATCATTTTTCGTCTATCACAGATCCTTACTCTTCAGAGGCCAAGTGTGACACCTTTGTCACAGAGAAGCTAACAAGGTAAACGTGAACATTGCTCCAAAAGGACTTTGGTAAGTGTTTTGTTGCCGCCATTTCTGTTTGAAACAGGATCCTATCCTACAGTTCAGTCGAGGCTAGAATGCACATGCGGCCTGGGTTATTCTCAAGTTTTGTCAATCAGTCGTTCTGCCTCCGCCTCGCAAGTGCTGGGATTACCCATAGGAAACACCAGACTCAGTTCTGGTCTTTTAATTATTTTAAAAATTGTTTTGTCATACATTACATCCTAACTACAAGTTTCCCCTCCGCTCCTCCCGGTGTCCCTTTTCCCCCAGATTCATTCCCCCTGTGTTTCCCAAAAACAAAACAAAATAGAAAACAGTAGACCTCCCAGGGATATCAAGGGAACAATCAGACTAGACACAAGCCCTCATATCAAGGCTGGGCGAGGTAACCCAGTAGAAGGAAAAGTGTCCCAAGCCAAGGCAAACAAATCAGAGACACCCCCTTAGAAGTCCCACAAGCACACCAAGCTACACAACCACAACATATGTGCTGACGAAGGAGCTCACACCCATGCAGGCTTTGTCTTTGTCTTTGTGATTGTCTTTTCACTTTCTGTGAGCCCCTGTGAGCCCTACTTAGGTATTCAAAAACCACGGGACTCACAGCTTTACCCATGGTCTAGGACAAAGCTAAGTATAAGAGCGATGATTAATCAAATAACTGTTTCCGCCCTTATTTCCTGAGTCAGCAATCATTCTTGGTGCCTTCTGTTCTAGATGCCCATATGCCTCATCCCTTTCTGCTCCCCACACTGAAGACCTCCAGAATCTTGTGTCCCCTCAAATTTTTCCTAACTTTCTGAACCTCAAGGTGCATGATTTGTAGGCATCCAAACAAAAGACCTGATCATTAGTGAAAAGGAACAAAATACTCCACAGAAAAGGGTTAATGCGTAGTAGTCGGGAAGCTATGTTATTCCTTAAATGCAAGAGAACAAATTACTAAAGTCTTTCCACCAAAGGGTAATGAGCGATCTTTACTTTCACTAGATTAGCTCATTTAATTCTCATAAAAGTCTATGAGAAGCTTCCAGGTCCATGGGATAATGGCAGCAGCCTAAATTAGAATCTCCACACATCTAAAAAAAAAATATGCCCATGAACAAGGCTAGCACATAAAATTACTCCAATCTTGCCTTGCGACAACAACATAAAGACGAGGAACTTCACAAACTTTAATTTCCCAGTAATTGGGAAAAGAAGAAACTAGAAATGCGTGTTGACGGAGTTGGGACCTGAAACTTACTGTTGATGAAAATGGGGAGAGCAAGGCAGGATAGAGTCAGAGACATCGGGGCAGCTGTGGCAAGAGACTCAAACTAAGAGAGAAAGAAGGCTCAGCCTTTATTGTCAGGCATCAGTCTGAAATATCAACTGGAATATGAGTGGAAAACTTTCCAGGAAACAAAAGGAGTCTAAAACAAGCAAAAATAACATAAATAAACCAAAAATGTAAGAGGGAGAGAAAAAGGAGAGAGAAGGAGAGAATATGAAAAATATGAACCATCATAACAAAAATATATAATACATACAGTGTATAATTGATAGATTTGAAATAAATCATATCAATCCTATTAATGACCACAATTGTGCTTGACTTGCATGTTAAAAGACAATTATTTTTTAAACTGGCTCAGCAAGCAAAACCAACCCTGTTCACACAAGACACAAAACCAACCCTGTTCACACAAGACACAAAACCAACCCTGTTCACACAAGACACAAAACCAACCCTGTTCACACAAGACACAAAACCAACCCTGTTCACACAAGACACGTAAAATCTGGGTGAGTGCAGAAAGCCGGAGCACAAAGAGCAAATGTGCCAAATGCCCCCAAATGCAACGAAACTGGAGCTTGAGATCTTTGTGTGATCAGCTGGGACTCGGAACAAAAGCGAGAACACAGAAAGGAAGCCTCTATGATGGCAAAGACCCAAACTCCAAGCCAAGATAAGATAAAGCTTCCTGAATATTTACCTTCTTCCTAACAGAAACTACAGCAAATGCGGGTGTGGGCATTCTCTCTCTCTCTGAACAGGGAGGCTCAGCTTGAGAGAGATGTCGTGAACAAGGGCAAGTATGAACAAGGACGACATGAAAGAAGATTTATTCACACCTGGTTAATGCCACTTCAACTTCTTTCCTAAATCTTCTCTAATGCACATTGGACATTTATGAACAATTCTGAAGTCACCACATATTAGATCATGATAGAAAAGTTGAGTAAATCATGAAAGGTAATTTAAATTAAACAAAAGATATTAATTTAAACACATTATGTTTTCAAAAATATAGATTCAAACAAAAACACAAAAATCAGAATCAAGCCCCATAAACTTGATAATTGTATGGGTTAGAATCTGCATTTTATTTAATTCACAATTAAAGCAGTGACCAGAACAAACTGTGTAGCACTAAATGCATGTGCCAATAAGAATGAAAGACAGTAGCTGAATTTAATATCTAACCACAGGACTTGGGAGACAGAACTATGCCATCAATAAAAAACAAAGGTAAAAATTAATAAAGTAGGAAGATGAGAACAGCCAAATCAGCATGTAAATACTTGTTTAAACAATGAACAAAATAGATAAGCACTAGCTAATCTGATGAAGAAGTAAGTTTAGATGATTTACCATGCAGAAGTGAGAGAAGAAAGCACAGATAGATGGGTTAATGGAAAAGGAAATGATTATGGCAGTAGAGGAGGTTTAACTGATGCAAAATTAAATGGTTTTCTAAGAAGACATTTACTTGCCAAAATAATTCCATTTTAAAAAAGCCCTAACAGTTATAACAGAAGAGTTGGAAAAGGTGATTAATTGTGTCCTAATAGATACAATAGAGTCACAGCTTTACCAAGGCAAACAGATCCAAATGACTTCATAGAGCAGTTCTAGAAATCATCTCAAACCAAGCCATCCACTCTCACAAGAGCATAAAGAAAGCAAACTTCCAACACCTCCCACAAAAAATAATGTTAATAACAAATCTTGATGTTGAATGTTTTGTCTTCTTTAATCTAAAGGCAACTTACCCTTTAAAATACTGATGAATTGTCTAAAATAAACACAAGCAACAAACAATATCATTCAAAAATAAATTTAGGGGAAACAGTTTATGCAAGAACTACAGATTGATTAAAATTAAGAATTAATCTTAACTCAAAATGGATCAGAGACATAACTATATAATCCATATGAAAATATAAAGTTATCCTCAGGCTACATTATGTCAAACAAGAAGCTTTTGCAATGGAAAACAAATAAGCAAAGGATCAAAGAGGCATCTGGAGAATGGACAGAAAAAATTGCGAAGTTCCTGTTATGTTAAGGGACTATTACCTAGAACTTATAAGAAATGTAAAATATTTTAACAGTAAAATAAAGAATAGTCCAATAAAAAAGTATAGTGATGAACTAAGTAGACACTTCTTAAAAGAAGGTATATAAATGGACAATGTGCACCACAACATTTTCAACATCCCCATCATCAGGGAAGCATAGAGCAAAACTTCAAGGATAGATCATTCCATGCTGGTGAGAATGGTTATTGCCAAACAGATGAACAACGACCACTGTTGATGGGGAATTGATATAGTCACTGTAAAAATACAGCAAGGAGATTTCTGAAACGGATATAGTTGAGCTACTACACGACAGGGATGTTATATAACCAGGGATGTACTGAAAGGAAATCAAGTCCATCTAAAGGGGAGACTTCATCCTCATCTTTAGTGCTATCCTGGTCACAACAGTGAAGACATGAAATCAGTGGAGATGTCCAGCAACAGGCGGCTAAGTCAACATACAAAGGAGTATCATGGAACTGAAGGACATCATGTTAATTTAAATACGAAGGCTCAGGAGGACAATGGCACATGATTTTCCTCACTTGCAATAGTTGAATAGGTTGGTGTCCTAAAAAGAGAAAGTAGGGCATCTAGAAACTACTGGGGGAAAGGGAGAAAGAATAGAGGGACTGAAAAAAATGTTTCCAAGATACAGTTAGAGGGAATAAGTTCTAATGATCTACAATAGAGTAGCTGTGGTTGACAATAATACAATATTCATTTATGAAGAGTAGAGGAGAAAAAGGTAAAGGTTCACAAGCAAAGTTAATAAAATTTCCAGGAGTGGAACTGTTAGCCTCACCAGTTTGATTGCTACACAGTGCGTGCATGGCTTAGATTATTACACTGTGCAATGCATGCATACATACAGACAGTATATGTCAAAAGTTTTGAAAAGCACAGGAGGTCACAGGAAAGTTTAGGGCAGAGATGCAAGGTTAGTGTTAGGAAGTCTATGAGCATATTTCACCATATTAACAGATCTATAGAGTAAAGTCTGATGAGCATTTTCATTGTGCAAAGTTTAACTCATATTTCCAATAAAAAGTGAAATCAATTAATATTTTCTTAGCATGATAGAAAGAGATCTTCCATGCAGAAGCCCATATCTGTTCAATGAAAAATAACTTCAGAGTTTATTCTCTCTAAAATCTGTCACCAGGCAAGGATGCTTTCTTCTCTGTCATTAACTACAGAACTGGAGAATTTGGGCCACAAATCCTCACAGTGGTGCTAAAAACTAGAAAAGATGAGTTAGAATCTTCTACTTGAAGATGAAATAATATTACTTCACACACTGAGAATCTATGAAAGCTTGTAGAAATACACTATGAATCATAAAAATATTTAGTAAAGTTATGCAGTATTAAATTAATCTTTAAGAATTAATAGTGTTCACAC
>PVIU01010735.1:0-68474 GCA_004026605.1 Ondatra zibethicus | reverse complement strand
CTACGCAGCAGTAAAAAACAATGACATCTTGAATTTTGCATGCAAATGGATGGAAATAGAAAACGCTATCTTGAATGAGGTAACCCAAACCCAAAAAGATGATTATGGTATGTACTCACTCATTAGTGGACCTTAGCCATAAAACAAAGGACACTAAGCTTATAGCTCACAAGCCCAGAGAAGCCAAATAGCAAGGCAAACCCAAAGAAAATCATATATAGATCTTCTTGGAAATTGGAAGCAAACAAGATTTCCAGGCAAAAGGTGGGAATACAGGGGTGGGGATAGAGGTGGGGGTAGGGGGAGTAGGGGAGAGGGTGAAGGAGAAGGGAGAAGGGAAGGACTGGGGAGAGATTGGGGGAGTGGGAGGGTGGAGATGGAGGAAAGGTGGATATTGGAGAAGGGAATAAGATATCTACATTATTGGAGTCATTTTAGGACTGGCAAGATACTTGGTTCTAGAGGAGATCCCAGGTGTCCACAGGGATGTTCCCAGCTAGGTCCTTGGGCAGCAGAGGAGAGGGTGCCGGAACTATCATTGTCCTATAGTCACACTGATGAATATCTTGATCACCACCGTAGAAATTTTGTCCGATGGATGGAGATAGAGACAGAGACCCACATTCACACCAGAGCAATGGATTGAGCTCCCAAGGTCCAGTCGAAGAGCAGAAGGCCGGAGAAGATGAGCAAAGAAGTTAGGACCGCGAGGGGCTGGACCACCCACTGAGACAGTGTGCCTGATCGAATGGGAGCTCACCAAATCCTGCTGGACTGGGACTGAATGAGCATATGATCAAACTGGACTCTCTAAATGTGGCTGCCAATGGGGGCAGACTGAGAAGCCATCAACAATGACACTAGGACCTATCTCTTCTGCATGTATTATCTTTTCGGGAACCTAGTCTATTCGGATGCACACTAGGACGGGATGGAGCGGGGAGGGCCTTGTACTTCCTACAGGGCTGGGCACCATGCCCTCTTTTAAGGAAGCAGCGGGAAGGGGGGGAGCGGGAGGGGACTGGGAGAAGGGGAGGAAATGTAAATTCTTTTTTTTTGAATGGAAAAAAATAAAAGAACATGGAGGAAAAAAAGGAAGCAGCGGGGGGGGCAAGCGGGAGGGGACTGGGAGAAGGGGAGGAAATGTAAATTTTTTTGAAGGGAAAAAAATAAAAGAATATGGAAAAATAAAGAAAACATTGCCTTCATAGTGCCTACTTATAATTCCCAGTCTGTTAAATGGTACCATTGAAAGATTCTTCCATAAGGAATGTTAAAGAGTCTCACTAATGTCAATATTTTGAACAATAGTCATTAGAATTAATTCATAAACAGTTTTCTCAATCTATAATTTGCTTTTCCATGAATGAATCTTATAAACTGATACAGACACAGATACTTTTAGGAAAAATGTTTGGTGAAGAAAATTTTGCCTTCTGGGGATGACAAATTGCTCCTGAAAAAAACACAAAGAAGAGAATCTATTAAGTATTCAGTACATAAGATAGGTTTACAGAAAATTCAACCACAAAAAGTACAAATCAGGAGAGATCAATTACAAACTCATAATGATTTTCAAAAATTTCTGGGACATATGACTGGCTATGGCCCACATTTGGATTAACAACTCAAGAACTAATAAATTTATTTCAAACCTTATGAGGTAGTAAGGACTTAAATAGTCCAAGAAAATTATCAGATTAGGCTGAGAGACTATTGGCTCTGGTTAAAAAAGAGAAAGAGAGAGAGAGAGAGAGAGAGAGAGAGAGAGAGAGAGAGAGAGAGAGAACAGGGTGCATATTTGGAACACTTAGATCAAGAGCTGGATTGTATTCTGGCTATTTTACCATCTACTTATTCTCCTACAGGAATTCTTATGCAGAAAGAAGATAATATCTTAGAAAGGATATTTTTACCACAAAAAAGAGTAAAAAATTAAAGACCTATGTAGAAAAGTTTTCTGAATTGATTCTGAAAGGAAAATTGAGACTTTGACAAAAAGCAGGAATAGACAAAGAAGAAATTAGGGTACCTTTTACCAATGTTCAATTACCTCATTGTGGGCAGAAAATACACACTGGAAAGCGCTTGCAATAATTTCTTGGGAGAGATTAGCAACAAATATCCCCAAAGCAAAAGACTTCGGCTAATAAAAAGAACTAATTGTATACTCCCTCATATGATAAAGATAACACTATCTTGGAGCTTCTACATTCTATACTGATACAAATAAATAAGGAAATATGAGTTTTATATCAGAGAAATTAAGTAAAGTGACTCAAAGCCCTTATGATTTAGTTCAGAAATCAGAATGATATGCTATTCTCAAGGTATTATTACATTTTCCAAAATCTCTTAATATAATTACTGATTCTCAATAAGCAGAATGAGTTGTTTTACATAGTGAAACTGCTGAACTTATTCCTGATGATTCAGAGTTAATTTTTAATAGATTCGGAATTTAGTGTAGAACAATAAATTCATAAGATTTAGTGCTTTCAGTAACAGCAATTTATTATATAATCCTGCTTGTCTTGGAAACCCAGTCAAGGAAAATGCCAGTTCCTTAGTCTCCATCTTAATTACTAATATCAAGTCTCACATCACACAACATATACATACATATATATACATACATACATACATACATACATACATACATATATGGTTCAGGTTGAGTTTCAGATGAGTAAATAGAGTCAGCCAAGCAGGCTGTGTCAACCGTAGGGGAATAAGCAGATCCAAAGGTCAAAGGACAGTGAGGAGTCCCCTTGTTAGTTATTAATGCACACCCCATGTATCAGATAACAGATTAGCCTGTGGTCACATGTTGAGGGCTAGGTTTGCATCACTGTAAAGTTCAGGTGAGGACTTCATACACTTTCCTTGGTTTAATGTGTTCTATGACTTCATGGGTCTGGTTTCTCTGATATGGTTTTAACTGCTCATGTGTTTATGTCTCAGTTCCAGAGTCAACTTTGTTATTTATTCAATTGCAACAAGTAATCAGAAATAGAAATCATTCTTTGTATATAACACGTATCAGATCCCATACATGTCTACCAGGCCCTCTAGCACAACATAATGATGAAATTAATCAGCTATAGGTAGGAAATATGATAGAAGTCTAAGAATTTCATAAGAAATACACTGTTAACAGCAAAGGATTAAGGAAAGATTTTTCTATCACTTGGAAATAAGTCAAAGAAACTATAAGGAAATGTCCTACTTGTTCTTTGTGTAATCAAACTCCATTATCTGCAGGAAGTAACCCAAAGGGTACTCAAAGAAATGGTATTTGGCAAATGCATCTGTTTCATTATTCAGAGTCTGAAAAATGAAAATATGTTCACCATAACCTAGATACACTTACAGGATTTCAATTGGCAACTAATTTAAGTTCTTAAAAGGTTTATTCTGTAATTACACACGTATTAGAAATCATGGCTATTATGGGAATACATGTACTAATTAAGCACCAACAAAGCATCAGCATATGTCTCTAATAAAATGAAATGGTGTTTTGCATATTACAACATCAAGCATATTACAGTGTACTACACAATTATATAAACAAGCAGTTATAGAAATATCTAATCCCACTTTAGAAGATATGCTTAATAAACGGAAAGTGGTAATAAAGACCCCCAGAACTAGATTACACAGCACTTTATTGGCTTTAAAAAATTTAAATGCTAATGAACAAGGAATAAGAGCAGTAGAGAGACATTAGTTAATAATGAAATAACTGCTGAATTAATTCAGCCTGTACATTTTAAAGATACATTGACCTCAGAGTGGAAACCAGGATATTTTATGTTGGGAAGGACTTTTGCTTTTGTTTCCACGGGAGAAGAAATGCTATTGATACCATCGAGATAGATAAAGATTATATTCAAACAGGAGAAAATTCTTTTATTTTTTTTTTTTGGCTTTTTCTTTGGAGCCTGTCCTGGTACTTCCTCTGTAGCCCAGGCTGCCCTTGAACTCACAGAGATCTCACCTGTTTCTGTCTCCTGAGTCCTGAAATTAAAGGCATGTGCCACTACCACACGGTGACACCTCTTGATTAGGTTCATCAAACAGCTTGGTCATTCAATCCAAACTAACTTCTAAAACTAATAAATGCCTTCATTTCATCAGGTAAGAAAATAATAATAATAAAAATAACTTTTATTATTAAAATATAACACTTTTTCTGTTGCTCAAATGCTACTTTGTCTTAAAGGTATAACCTGACCAAAAAAAAAAAAAAAAAAAAAAAAGAACTCCCCAAAGTTAGAATTGGGAAAGGGTTTTGTTTTGGGTTTTCCAGGAGAATAAAAGCATCCTACTAAGGAAACTGAAGATCACTGGACACATGAGACATCTGAGAAACAAGGATGACTCATCTAGAGAAAAATGTATCAAGAAAAAGAATAAAATTGGCCTAATGGTATAGCACATTTCTAACAGGTAAATATTTCATAAATCTTCACAAATATTTGTTTCTGCCACTCTTTATTAACATAAGAGTCAAATGGTCTATTGATAGTCCCAATTCAATTAAAAATCAAAGCCAGCTTTGGGGTTGGAGCATGGTTCTCTCCTCTAAATTCAAGCAAGATTGTTAGAAGAAAAACCAAAATCTCTGTCTCATGTCAGAAGAGCCACCTGATATGGGACAGAAGAAAGCCAAAATTAAGTGACTATTCTATTGTCACTAAGGCATAAATATTACTTCTAAAGTTATAAGATTATTATATACATAGTAATTTTATATATAATATATAGCATTATTGATATATGATATATGTAGATTTAATATATCTTATATAATTACATAATTTTATCTATTACCTATTATATATTTAATAATATATAAAGTAATATGCAATAATACATATATTTAAACCTTCTATCATGATATTAATAGTCATATAGAGTACTAGTTAATTCTAGAATTAGGTTTCATCTAGCTTCCTGTACATAATTTCAGGCTGAATCTGAATCAGGTAACTAGGAATTAAGTTTGTGCACTCTGGATATACTTAATAGATTGTGGCCCTTTAACATCTCTGAGATCTCCTGCATATATTTAAAAAGTTTAAGTTTTCTCCAGTGAACCATTCCTAACAATGACCTTTGAAGTTAGTTTAGTAAAGAAACTCAGAAAAGAAGTATAAGGTGTTTAAGGTTGAGTGACATAAAAGCTTAAAATGGTTATGTAAGAAAATGTTTTGAGGTCTAAAAAGATAGTTTTGAGTTGGTAATGCAAGTTAGGATAGAAAGTGAATTAGGAACAAAACTTTGGACTCACCAAGATAGGATAGATAATAGAGTAGTTTCTCTGAATCTGCCAAATACAATGGACTGAAAATTTTGAACATAATCCTCACTTGATAATTGCTCTTATTGTATGTGGTTTTACCGCATTAGAGTTAATAACCTTTGTTTTTATTTAGACAAAAATGGAGGTATCGATGGGGAATATTCAATTACACTGTGAACCCCAAGTTTTCATTTGCATTGATTAAGTAAAATTAACCATGGGTCAGGAGCCTGAGCTAGCAACTAGTTGACAGAAAGTAATCATAAAGCATCAGAGGGCAAGCAGGAGAGAGAGAGAGAGAGACAGGAAGTAAAAGGGATAGAGTGGCACAGTTTTTTCATGTTTGGGCAGAGAAGGACTTGTGCTTTTTGGAAATATCAGCAAGGAAAAAAGGTAGACAGTTGCAACCCAGCCTCTCTGAGCTAGCAGTTTTTCATTCCAGCCTTTGAATCTTCATTCTTATTTATAAATAGAAGGATAGAGATTTAGTTAAAGCTAAGTTTAGTGGCAGCAACAGAACCAGTGCCTCCGGGAACAGAATTCCTGCCAGGCTGTGCCATGAACAGCCAAGCTGCTGCTAGAGAAACAGGCCAGTAACCATGGACCTGCAAATGCTGGCTGAATGTCAGTAGATTAAGGCACAGCCATTGTGCTAAAGTTAAAACAACAGTTATCCCCTAATTAAAGCAATTTGGTCTAATAATGAACATCATACAGATAAAGAAACAGACATTCTCAAGACCTATAGTAACAGAACCACAAAGAGTTCATCCTCTCTTTTCCTGCTTTCAACCTTGTGACTAAACAGCAGAAATGATGCAAAACAAAAGTAGGAACAAAATAGGTGTCCTTTCCTCTATCCACTGTCTGGTTATATGGTTCCCAAAACTTATGTTCGTCCTTTCCTTGGGGTTTGCAGAATTTCTCACAATAAACTAGCCCTAAGTCAGGCGTGGTTGGACAGAAGGAGAAGCAATAAAATCATAAATTTCAGAGTAGCTGGCCAAACAGTTAATCTGAGTTCAGCCTGGGTTACATTGTGATATACCATTTTAGGAAAAGAAACCAAAACTAGTCTTAATCAACTTCAAACTCCATTTCCAAAATCTTGTTCTGTGATAGTCTCCTGCTGAGGTGATTGACTATGAATTGCCCCCAGAGGCTCACATATTTAATGAGTAGTCATTAGTGGGTTGCACTATTTGAGAGGATTAGAGATGTGGTCTTGTTGGAAGAAGTGTGTTGCCATGGGTAAACTTTGGAGTTTCAAAAACTCAGGCCCAGTGACTACCTCTTCCTGCTGCCTGCAGATTCAGACCCATGTATAGAACACTCAGCTGCCATGTCTGCCTGCATGCCTCCATTCTCCCCACCATGAAGAGAATGGACTAAGGCTCTGAAACTGTAATCAAGTCCCAGTTAAATGCTTTCTTTTATAAGAGTTGCCATGGTCATGGTGTCTCTTCACTGCCTAAGACAGATGCTTTCCAAGAAATAACTAAAGAGACAGAAAGAAAAGAGTAGAATTTAATTTTTATCCTAACATTCTTACACTACTATGAGGCACCATCATGCTTTTTAATAGTAGAATTGAACCAATTGTAAAAGCACATTGCAAGTATAAAAGGAAAAGAATTTCTATGCCAAGTAACAAGAGACAACAAAAGTACATAAAATCTTTAATTAAAAACATAGAAAGATATAAAGAAAAATGGCACTGTCTGTTCCTTGAGAACCAATCCCTCAGGCTTCTTCCTAGCACTGCAACAGAACACCAGGTAGAGCCTCCCTTCCCCCAGGATTATGCCTTCCTTGAATTCCAGTCACCATCCCCTCCTGGCCTTCCTTTCCCCACTCCTTGCTATATCACAGCCTCCCACACCAGCAGGCATGCCCCTGAACACACCAGCCAAGCAGGCCAGTAAACTAGGCAACATACAACTATCATACTCTCTGATAATCCAGGAGAAATCAAAAACCAAAGAACAAAATATCTACCCAATAAAGACAAATCCATAAATAAGAACTATAATCATCCCAAACCAAGCTGCCTAGATGCCAGGCTAAGTTCACAATCAATCACAGCTAAAACAATATGTCAACACTAGAGTCCTCCTGTCCTACCAGCAGGCCCTGAATATTTGAACATATCTGAAGCACAAGTAAAAGACCCAAACACTAACTGTATGAAGGTGATAGACATCCTTAAGGAGGAAATAAGTAAATTCCTTAAAGAAATCCAGGGAAACACTGTGGAGGGAAATGAATAAATCCCTTGAAGAAAGTTAAATACACACACACTTGCAAGCAGTCAGAGTAAATAAATAATGTAGTATGAGGAGCGGCGGGCTGCATCCCGCCACCTGGCTAGCTTATCCCCTGAAATAACCACACAGAAACTGTATTAATTAAATCACTGCCTGGCCCATTATATCTAGCCTCTTCTTGGCCAACTCTCACATCTTGATCTAACCCATTTCTATTAATCTGTGTTCACCACGAGGTCGTGGCTTACTGGGAAAGATTCAGCATGTCTGACCTGGAGTCTCCATGGCAGCTCTCTCTCTGCCTTCTCTCTCCCAGCATTCAGTTCTCTTTTCCCCACCTATCTAAGTTCAGCCCTATCAAAAGGCCAAGGCAGTTTCTTTATTCAACCAATGGAAGCAACACAAATACAGAAGGACCTCCTACACCAGAATAAATCCATTAAAGAAAGAAAAGAAAATGAATAGTTGATGGACATGAATAAATTTGTTCAAGACCTGAAAGTAGGGATAAAAGTAATAAAGAAACCCAAACTGAGGGAATTCTGCAAATTTAAAGTTTAGGAATACAAACAAACTACAGAGGCAAGTTTCACCAACAGAATATAAGAGATGGAAGAGAGAATCTCAGGCACTGAAGACACAATAGAAAAAATAGTTATGTTGGTCAAAGAAAATGTTAAATCTAAAAAATTCTTGACACAAAGGAAATCAGGGACACCATGAAATATCCAAACCTAAGGTTAATTACACCCATGTAAACACAGGAAACAATCTCACAAGAGCAAAATCAAAAGAAAGGAAACACACACACATCACCACACCACTACTGCCATGATCACCAGAAAAGTAACAGGAACCAACAATCATTGGTTATTTATATCTCTCAATATCAATAGTCTCAATTCCCCAATAAAAAGACACAGATTAGCTGAATGGACACAAAAACAGGATTTATTCTTCTGCTGCATTCAAGAATCACATCTAAACATTGCAGATAGAAATACCTCAGAGTAAAGAGTGTGAAAAAGATTTTCCCAGAAAACGACCTAAGAAGCAACCTGGTATAGCCTAGTACCAAATGGTTTTAGAGCAGAATTCTAGCAGACATTCAAACAAAAGCTAACACCAGTACTCCCCAAATTATTCCAAAAAATAAAAACAAAAAGAGCATTGCCTAACTCATTTTATGAGGTCATAGTCACCCTGATACCCAAACCAAATAAAGACTCAAAAAAGAAAGAAAGCCAGGCAGTAGTGGAGCACACTTTTAATCCCAGCACTCAGGAGCAGAGGCAGGCAGATCTCTGTGAGTTCAAGGCAAGCCTGGTCTATAAGAGCTACTCCCAGGACAGGCTCCATAGCTACAGAGAAACCCTGCCTCAAAAAAAAAAAACAAAAAAAAGACAGGAAGGAAGGAAGGAAGAATTACAGTCCAATTTTCTTCATAAACATAGATGTAAAAATACTCAATAAAATACTTGCAAAGGAAATCCAAGAATACGTCAACAAGATCATCCAACATGATGAAATATGTTTCATCCCAGAAGTATAGGGATGATTCAACTTATGAAAATCAGCCAATCATATAAACAAATTGGGAGAAAATAAAATCCAACACCCCTTCATTAAAAGGGTCTTGGAGAGATAAGGAATAAGAGGGAAATATTTAAACATAATAAAGGCAAATTACAGCAAGCCTATCAAATTAAATGGATAGAAACTCAAAGCAATTCCAATAAAATCAGGAACAAGGAAAGTTTCTCCACTCTCTGCACACCTACTCAATATAGTACTTGAAGTCTTAGCTAGAGCAATAAGACAACTGAAGGAGATCAAGAGGATAAAAATAGGAAGTGAAGAAGTCAAAGTAGCTTTATTTTCAGATGATATGATTGTAGACATAATGAGTCTAAAAATTCCACCAAGACTCCTATAACTGATAAATACTTTCTGAAAAGTATCTGGAAACAAGATTAACTAAAAAATATCAGTAGCCCACCTATATATAAATGATAAATGGACTGAGAAAGAAATCAGGGGAAAATATCATTCACAATAGCCACAAATAATAAAGAATGTCTTAGGGTAACTCTATCCAAGCAAGTGAAAGCCTTATATGACAAAAACTTGATGTTTTTGAAGAAAGAAGTTGAAGAAGGTATCAGACAATGGAAAGATTTCCCATGTTCATGGAACAGTAGGATTAACATAGTAAAAATGGTCATCCTACTAAAAGGAATCTACTGATTCAATGCAATACCCATCAAAGTCCCAACACAATTCTTACAGACTTTGAAAAGACAATATTCAACTTCATATGAAAAAAACAAAAAAAAACAGGATAGTTAAAACAATCCTGTACAATAAAACAACTTCCCAAAGTATCACTATCCCTGATTTCAAGTTACAGTAACAAAAAAAAGCATGTTTATCAATGGAATCCAACCAAAAACCCAGAAATAAATCCACACTCCTAGGTACACCTGATTTTTGCTAAAGAAGCCAGGAATACACACTGGAAAGAAAGCATCTTCAACAAATGGTGCTGGTCTAACTGTATGTCAACACGTAGAGGAAGGCACATACTTTTTGAAGTAGAAGGAAATGCACTGGTATTTTTATCTTGGGAGAAAAGTCAGTTTGCTTTCATGCTGATCAGTCTGCTTGGAAACTGTGGTTCTGGTGAAGCAGAACTCAGACTAGAGTTCTACCACTTTAGCTAGCAGGCCGGCCTGTCCCACCATTGAAATGGTTATTTCATGGACTCTATTCCTTATCCTGCCCCTCTTTTCACGGGTAACTTCCAACAGCTTTACCTCAAATGCTTTAAGACAGACTCCATAGTCTATGACACCAATCCATAAGTTGACCTGCATCCAGGACACCTTGTCCCTCTTTCCCTTATTATAACGGAGGACTGTCTCTTCCTACCTGAGTTCAGCGCCTCCACTTTACTCTGGATCCCTCTGCTTCCCTTCTCAGAGATTTTTCTCATGTTTTGTTTGTTTGCTTGTTTTGGGTTTTTGTTTGTTTGCTTTTGTTTTTTGATATGTGTCAATAGTAAAGACGGGACAAGCAAGACGTCTTAGTAAAATATTTCTTTTCAGGGAGTCACACATCCTCATATACATGACAAAGACTAAAGAATAATCCATTCCATGGAATATTTGTAGAAAACCTTCTTATTAAAAATAATCAGCTTTATGGCTTTTTGGAACCAATTCCCTATGGTTGGATGCCTTAATGCAGGGAGGAGGAGATTGGTCTTGCCCCAACTTGATAAACCAGGCTTTGTGACTCCCCATGGGAGGCCTGCCCTTTCTGAGGAGTGGATGGGGAGGAGGATTAAGAAAGAGGTGGGGGAGGAAGCGTAAGGAGAGGAAGGACCGGAAACTGGTTGGTATGTAAAATAAATTAAAAAATTGAGATTAAAAAAATGTTTTAAAGTATGATTGTTAAAGTAGCCATGTTAGCCTGAAACAAATGTGTAATTTCAGAGTTAGGAGACTGAAGCAGGAGAATTATTATAGTCCAATGTTAGGCTGAAAGACAGTTTCATTTCCCAAAAATCTCAGAATGTCACACTCACCAGTCCCCTTTGGTGCCAAAATAGTGATGGAGATCAGTAAGCTCAAAGCCGAAGTCCTCCACAAAGCATTCATCTGGAGTGGCTTCTAGTCAACACAAATCACCATAAGTTCTGAATGGACTCAGTGAATCTGTCCCTCGAGATCAACTTTGAGCTCAGTTCACCAGATTAAGGGTGACTTTTCTTCCTCATTTTGCCTATCTTATCTTCATCTCCATTCTGTGTGCTGTTGGATGATTAAGCCTGCACAGGAAAATTGGCAGTGATGTTTCCTGAGTGGTGAAGAAAGGAGCCAAAGCTTAGCTTACTCTCTAATGATATTAAAACATTGAGATATATTTTATGCCAATTCCTCTTTTAATGCAATATTTTCAATTTAATTTTATATATTGTTTCTATTTGAGCTATACATTTTTCCCACCTCCTTCCTTCCTCAGCTCTCCCCTTCTACCTGGCCCCAGCCCCAATACTTCCAATTTACTCAGAAGATCTTGTCTTTTTCTCCTTCCTAGGCAGATCCATGTATGTCTCTCTTAGGGCCCTCTTTGTTTTCTAGAGTCTCTGGGTTTGTAGACTGTAGGCTGGTTATTCTTTGCGCTATGTTTAAAAGTAACTTATGAGTGAGTACAAATTATAATGGTCTTTCTGGGTCTGGGTTACTTCACTCAGTATTTTTTTTCTAGTCCTTTCTATTTTCATGCAAATTTCAAAATTTTCATTGTTTTTAACGCTGAGTAGTACTCCATTGTGAAATTGTAATACTTTTGAATCCATTGGTCTGCCTGTCTGTTTTTATGACAAATACCAAGCTGTTTTCATTATTGTAGCTCTACAATAAAGTTTGAAGTCAGGGATGATGATGCCTCCAGAAGTTCCTTTATTGTACAGGATTTTTTAAGCTATCCTTTTTTTTTTAATTTTCCATATAAAGTTAAGTATTGTTCTTTGAGGTCTGTGAAGAATTTTGCTGGAATTTTGATGGATATCACATTGAATCTATAGATTGCTTTTGGTAAGACTGCAATTTTTACTATGCTAATCCTATCTATCCAAGAGCATGGGAGATCTTTGCATTTTCTGATATCTTCTTTGATTTCTTTCATCAAAGATTTAAAGTTCTTGTCATACAGTTCTTTCACATGTTTGATTAGTTACACCAAGATACTTTATGGTGGCTATTATAAAGGGTGATATTTCCCTGATTTGTTTTCAGTACATTTATCATCTGTATATAGGTAGGAGGGCCCTGGTGTTTTTGAGTAAATCATGTATCCTGTTACTTTACTGAAGGTGTTTATCAGTTGTAGGAGTTGCAAGGTGGAACTTTTGGGGTCAGTTAGGTATGCTATCATATCATCAGCAAATAGTGAAAGTGTCCAATTTGTATCCACTTGATCTTTTTTAATTTTGTATTATTGCTCTAGCTAGAATTTCAAGTACAGTATTAAATAGATATGGAGAGAGTGGACAGCCTTGTCCTGTTCCTGATTTCAGTGGGATCGCTTTGAGTTTCTTTCCATTTAGTTTAATGTTGGCTGTTGGTTTGTTGTATATTTCCTTTATTGTGTTTAGGTATGTTTCTTGTGTCCCTGCTCTTTCCAAGACCTTTATCATGAAGGGGTGTTGAATTTTGATGAAGACTTTTTCAGCATCTAATGAGAAGATTATGTTGTTTTTTTATTTCAGTTTGTTTATATGGTAGATTACATTGACAGATTTTCATATGCTCATCTATCCCCGAATCTATGAAATGAAGCCTACTTTGTAGCACAATTAACAAAAACTCAGAGACAGATATTGGGGTCCAACCTGAAGGTCAGAAAAGCAAAACAACAAGCCACTGGTTCTTACATCTGTATCTGTCCAAAAAGGTGATCCTGCACTCCAGGCATCTCAGAATGAGACTGTGAGAGCTATCTCCTCCTGTCTTATATTCCTCTCTAGTATTAGGATTAAAGGCATGCACCACTACCACCTGGTTTCTATAGTAAACTAGTATGACTATTGGAATTAAAGGTATGTTTCACCACTGCCTGGTCTGTAAGGCTAATCAGTGTGACTGTTTTACTCTCTGAACCTCAGGCAAACTTTATTTATTAAAGTACAAATGAAATATACAGTAAGTGTTCTTGGATTCTGTTTGCCAGTATTTATTGAGTATTTTTACATAAATGTTCCTGAGGGGGTTTGATCTGTAATTCTCTTTCTTAAGTGTGTATTTGTGTGGTTTGTGTATTAGAGTAACTAAAGCCTCATAAAATGTTTGGCAATGTTCCTTCTGTTTCTATTATTTAGAACAATTTGAGGTATATTGGTATTAGATTTTCTTTGAAAATCTGATTGAATTCTGTATTGAAACAATCTGGTCCTGGGCTTTTCTTGGTTGGGAGACAGTGATGAATGTTTCTATTTCTTTAGCAGTTATATATCTATTCAATTTTCATAACTGGTCTTGATTTAATTTTGGTATATAATACTTATCCAGAAAATTGTCCATTTCCTTTAACTTTTCCAATTTTGCTGAATACATGTTTTTGAAGTATGACCTGATGGTTCTCTGAATTTCCTACAGGTCTGTTAGTCCCGCTTTTCATTTCTGACTTTGTTAATTTGGACATTCTCTCTGTCTTTTGGTTAATGTGGATAAAGGTTTATCTATTTTGCTTATTTTCTCAAAGAACCAACTCTTTGTCTCATTGATTCTTTGTATTGTTTTCTTTGTTTCTCTTTTGTTGATTTTAGCTCTCAATTTGATTATTTCCTGTCATCTAGTCCTTCTGGGTGAGTTTGTTTCTTTTTGTTCTAGGGCTTTTAGGTGTTTTGTTAATTTGCTAGTGTGGGATTTTTCCAGATTCTTTATGTAGGAATTTAGTGTATGAACTTTAATCTTAGCACTGCTTTCATTGTGTCCCATAAATTTGGTTATGTTGTGCTGTAGCTCGAATAATAAAAACCCAGAGACAGATATTGGGATTCGACTGGAGAACCAGAAAAACGAAGCAGCCAAGCCACTAGAAAAGTCTTACCTCTACCAAAGCTGGGTGACCATAGACTAAACAGACTAAGCAGACAGAACCTCTCTCTGTCCTCACATTTTATATAGTCTCAAGTGCTGGGATTAAAGGCATGACTCCCTAGTACTGGGATTAAAGGAGCGAGCTGCCACCACCTGGATATGTTTCGGCACTGATCTTGTGTAGCCCAGGGTGGACTTGAACTCACAGAGATCCATCTGCCTCTGTCTCCCAAATCCTGGGATTAAAGGTGTGTGCCACCACTGCCTGAACTCTAGTGGCTTAGCTTTGCCCTTCTGATCTTTAGGCAAGCTTTATTTATTAAAACACAAACTATCACTATATTATGCAGTCATTTTCACTGAATTTTAGAAATTCTTTAATTTCTTTCTTATTTCTTCTTTGACCCAGTTCTAATTCAGTTGAGCACTACCGAGTTTCCATGAGTTTGTGGGCAATCAGTGTTGTTGTTAAATTCTAACTTTAAGACATGATGGCCCAATAAGACACTGAGGTTTATTCCAATTTTTTTTAATCTGTTGTGATTTGCTTTGTTACTGAGTATGTGGTAGATTTTGGAGAAGAATCCATGAGATGCTGATAAGAAACTACATTCTTTTGTGTCTGGGTAAAATGTTCTGTAGATGTTTGTTAAGCCCATTTGAGTCATAACATGTGTTAGATCCTTTATTTCTCTGTTAAGTTTCTGCCTGGCAAACCCGTACAGTGGCAAGAGTGGGGTGTTGAACTCTCCCACTATTAAAGTGTGTGGCTTGATGTGTGAGTTAAGCTTTAGTAATGTTTCTTTTACAAATGGGGGTGCCCTTGTATTTGGGGCACAGATGTTCAGAATTGAGACTTCATCTTGATGGATTTTTCCTGTGATGAATATGAAATTACCTTCTTCATCTCTTTTGACTAATTTTTGTTGGAAGTCTATTTTGTTAGATATTAGGATAGCTACCCCAGCTTGTTTCTTAGGTCCATTTGATTGGAAAATTTTATCCAAACACTTTAATCTGAGGTAATATCTATCTTTGTAGTTGAGGTGTGATTTTGTGTGCAGCAGAAAGATAGATTCTCTTTTCATATCCAATCTGTTAGTCTGTGTCATTTTATAGGCAAAATGAGTCCATTGATATTAAGGGATATCAATGACCCATGCTTGCTAGTCCCTATTATTTTTGTTTTTGTTGTGGTTGGTGGTGTTGTGTGTGTGTTTCTCTTCTTTGGGATTTGCTGGTTTGGGATTATCTATTTCCTGTGGTTTTGTGGATGTGCCTAATTTCCTTGGGTTGGAGGTTTCCTTCTAGTACTTTCTGTAGGACTGGATTTGTGAATAGGTATTGATTAAATGTAGTTTTCTCTGTCTATGTTGATTGAAAGCTTTCTTGGATATAGTAGTCTGGGCTGGCATTCATAGTCTCTTAGTGTCTTCATAATGCCTGACCAGGACCTTCTGGCTTTCATTGTTTCTATTTAGAAGTTAGGTGCAATTCTGATAGATCTGCCTTTATATGTTACTTAACCTTTTTCCTTTGCAGCTCTTAATATTTTCTTTATTCTGTATGATAAGCATTTTGCTTATTATGTGGTGAGTAGGCTTTCTTTTTAGATCAAGTCTATTTGGTGTTCTGTATTGGGATTTTCAGGTCTTGCTGTTGTAGAACCACTAGTTTGTGGCTGTACTGTATTGATCTTTATGTTGTTGAGTGGGCTCTTACCCTGATGTCTATCCATCTCTTACTCCAATCTGAACAGGTAGAGTCTTTGTTTCATAGAGTCCCCTTTTCTCCAATTGGAGTAGTTGGGGACTGTGGCTCCATTGATTGTTCCTTCAGGTGTAGGCAGAAGAGGGACTTCAATAATCATTCCTCCAGGTGCCTAGGGGCCCAAGGCTCAAATGGTCTTTCTTCCTGGTGTTGGCAGAGTTGAGGCTAAGGCTCTGGTGATCAGATAATTCCTGGAGTCCACTGCTCTCACTTCTTCTCCCGTTGGTGTGGCCCGCTCACCACTGCTACTCAGGCCTCTTGGCAGTCTGGTCTGGCCTACCTCAGTGCTGTTCATACTTCTCCTCCCAGTGGTCTGGCCTTAATGCAGTCTTTTTAAAAGGAGAAATCATATACTGGAAAATGAGCAAATATTGTGTGTGCAGCTGATGAATCTGTACATCTATGTGAAATTGGACAAACATTTGCAAAATTTCCAAACCAAGGGGCTGACATTTTCCTACTCAAAATTCCTGACATGTTCTTCCTTAGTTTTCCTTCTCAAGAAGCAAACGCAGCTCTAACATCTATCAACATTTGCCTATTTTATCAGTTACTGAGTTCCACATAAGTGAAATGGTTTAGTGAGTTCATCCTTTCACACTGGTTTGGACTTACCAAAGAATATATCACAATTCATTCATCAGTTTCTCTGTGAATTTAAACTGCTTTATTTGGCTATATATATATATATATATATATATATATATATATATATATATATAGCTTCTATGAGAATTCTTTATTTGCAAATACTTTTTGTTTTCTATGGCACCCATTTTTTGGGATATATACCTAAAAATAAAGGCGATGGATCATAGGATACTGTGACTTTAAACAAATACTTCCTGCCATGGGTTAATTTACCTGTCTACCCTCCTTTTATTTTAATATTGTGTTCCAATACCTGAGAATGTGGTCTTATTTTTAAATGATGTCATTTCATCTATAATTAGTTAAAATGAAACTATACATGGTTGGAATAGGTTGTGCTATAGTCCAGTGTAACTGGTATCCATTGAAGAGAAGAATGGGCATAACCATGCCTATAGAGAAATGTTCATGTGAGGACAATTACAAATTGTGTTAAGAATCAACAAAGACTGTCAGCAGACCCCCACAAGCTAGAAAACAGGCAAGGACCAGATTCTTTCTTCCTGTATTAGAAAATTTAGAGTCCTGTGATGACAAACCACAGTACAAAGACACTTGGAGAGCCAAAAGGCTCTAACTTACTTATTTACAGTTCCAAGAAAGAGAAGGCTGCTATGCACGGTCACAAAGGCCTTGTGCCCAACAACAGAGGAACAGTAAGGTGGATCTGTAGGGGATAGTTCATGTGCAAAAACAAGGAGAAGGGATGGGGATAGAAATGCAGGTTTGTTTAATTTGAATAATCTCACAAACCTCAGCATGAATGTCTGTATGCCAGTATTTGCCCCCTTTTATGAAAAATAGATTCTTTTCTCATACAGTATATACTGATTTCAGTTTCTCTTTCCTCTACTCCTCCCAGTTCCTCATTACCTCCTCTCCCAACCAGATCCACTCCATTCTGTCTCTCATTAGAAAAAAAACAGACTTCTAAGATATAAACATAACAAAATAAAATAATAAGATAAATCAAAAACCATCACACTGAGGCTAGATAAGGAAATAAACAGAAGGAAGAATCCCAAAAGAAAGCACAAGAATCTAAGACCTACTTATTCACATGATCAGGAGTCCCATGAAATACTAAACTGAAAGCTATAATATAAACACGGGAGACCTGGTGCAGACCCCTGTAGCCTTGTGTTTGCTGCTTCAACCTCTGTTAGGTCATGTGATTATTTAGCTGATTTAGAGGCCAGAGTCCTTCCACTCTTTCCATTTTTTCTTAAGCAGCATTCCGTGATCACTGAGGAGAGGGATTTAATAAAGGCATTCTATTTAGAGCTGTGTGTTCCAAGGTCTCTCTCTCCCTCCCTCCCCCCCCTCTGAGTGTGTGTACCTGTGTGTGTACTATCTGTAGGTTTCTGTATTTTTCCCATCTGCTGAAGGAGGAAGCTTCTCTGATGATGTCTGAATAAAGCACTGATCTATAAATATTGTAGAATATCATTAGCAGTCATTTTATTGTTACTTTGGTTTATAGACCGGTAGTATTTGGTTTCACCTAGGTATCTGGTCTACCTAGCCTCTGGTTCTTGGTCATCCACGCAGTGTTAGGTATTAGTTCCATCTCATGGCGTGGTCCTTAAGTCAAATCAGACATTGGTTATTTATTCCCACAGGCTTTATGCCATCATTGCCCTAGCACGTTTTGTAGGCAGGACAGATTGTAGATCAAAGGTTTGGTGGTGGCTGGATTGGTGCTTAACTTTCTCTTTTAGTAGCCTACAGATTACTGTCCTATACCAGACACTAGAATGTAGGGGTGAAATGTCTATGTAGGTACTAGTTCAACCTCTCCATGTTCAATGAGTTACCTGGCTATTTTCTTCAGCAATGGGTCCTTGCTGTCAGTTTGTGGAGAGGAGCCTATTGTCCTGGCAACAGCCCAGTTGTTTGGGGATTTCCAGGGGGCACTTTTGGCCAACAGCTCAATTAAATGTAATGTTCTGTCCTGTCTCTTTAAGAGACAGGCCATGCCTACTCCCTTCCAGCTTCCATCCTCAGTCTCCCTCTCTCTCTGTCCCCCCTCTCAGAGAGGCAGCTGCTGACTCCCCTCTCTTCCTCTACCATCTCTCTTTTCTCTCTCCCTCTCTCTATCTATCTATCTCCCCCCTCCCCTTTTCCTTCCCCTCAATAACCCACCTAATAAATGTTCAACTTTACTATGCATGGTGTATTTGCCTTTCTCTCTCCCCTGCCCATAGCCACCACATGGCTGGAACCATTGGAGACCTGCCGCATGGTCTCGACCCTGCAGCAAGCTGCCAGGGACCCGCAGCAACATGGAGACATGCCGGTGTGGTCTAGGGCGCCCGCCCTGCCCGGGACTGGCTATTTTGGGACTCGCTGTCCCCTGCCTGCTGGGGAACTCGTGACAAAATCATTACATTTTGGAGCCGTGACTCTGATAGGCTCTGCCATTCCAGTTGGGATCCTGAACCAGGATTTTTTTCCTACTCCCACCACCGGCTTCACAGTTTCGATAGGTGAGTCTCCCCCGTTCTGCTATGGTTGCTTCCCTCAGCTAAAATTGTGTTTGGACTGACCCAGGGTCAGTCAGCCCACTGGCACTGTACTTTCTGTGCAGTGCATTTAACAGATTCTTCTTTCTCTTTTTTTTTCCATTTCTTTTCCCTTTTTTTCCCCTTGCCGTAAGAGGCCTCTGGCCTCTCTGGCTTCTAGTTACCCCCGACTGGATCCGCCAAGGCCTTACCTTCTCACTCATGGCCTGGGGGACGCCCCCCCATGAGTCTTGCGAAGGTCACACTGATTCACACCCTGCCCACAGTTGAGGGACACCTCACTGTGCACACTTAGTGGTGTTTCGCAGGTTTACACAATTTCTGCCTTTGGTAGCAGCCATCCATGTCCATCTCTCGGCTTTTTTTTTTCAACTCCAGTCATGGCATGGTGCAGTCTTTTTCGGTTCCAGCCTTTTGCTCCCCTCTGTGGCTTGTGGCAGGGCAGCTCAGCCACAGGGCAGATCACACCTCTAGATCTCTCTTATTAAGCTTAAAATCCCTACATCTCAAAAACTGTAACTTTTCCATACAACATGTAACTGCTGCCATTTTGACTGGGGTCAGGTGACCTTGCCACCATCTTGGCCAGGTCAGGTGACCAGGTTCTCCCATCTTCACTGAAGTATACCCTGCCTTGTCCCCCAGTTTACTTACGTTTTTGTCTCCAAATTTCTCTTGCTGACTCTGTTGCATGTGTGTTTTATGCAATGGCATGCCTTTGGTAGGGACATCCACTTTGCCCAATTCCTGTTCACTCTGTGTGTGTGTGTGATCATACTTAACTTATGTAAGTATGTAACTTAAATGCACCTATACTTAATGTTATACTTGTTCATTGCATCTCATTTCAGACTACATAAACAATAAGTCTCATGTTTTAAACTGGTATGTACTTTTAAGTTTCTTACAAAATATATTAAGCTGTTCTCTACTATTGTCGGTTCTGCCATTACCCTTCCATTGCAAGCAGTTTTTTCTTCTTTCTGTCATTTTACGAGTGTAAATCTTACCTGTCAAGTTGAGAGCCAATGCTTACCATTGGCTCAGACCCAGCTCTCCAGGCAGATTCTAAACTGTAGTTTTACCTAATAAACAGCCCTCAACTACTCAGAGATCTAAAAAATATGGCATTTATTAAAAAACTTTTCATAACAAAAAGAGATAGGTTGGCTCCTAGCAGCAGCACTCTACTTCCTCCAAAGAAGACAGAACACAAATGGGCACACAACAACATCCATCTGCAATTAGCTGCAACTGCCAAGTCCTGACCATTGGGAAAAACTGCCTTTCATCTAAACTAAAGATCTCCATACGTGGACAGAATCGCTGGAATTGACAGCCTAGCTGCTCAGGTCAAGGTAGGCTTGTCTTCTTACAGAAGGATTCCCACAGGATCTTCTGGAGCCTGGCAAAAGGCAAATGTGACCTTCAGCGACCATGGAGGACCTTGAGGAGTAGCTCTAGGTGCCAACCAAGTAAGTTCTCTTTCATTTTTTTTAATCAGTAACTCAAATAAAAATTTTATCCTTCTCAAAGATCTCTGTTGCAGTCTGATAGCTGAGAAGTTTTGTCAGTTTAAAAAAACAAGCTCACCAAATTTCAAATCAAATTTCTCTCTCATGCTGCCTTCCATAGTCTTAAAAATACTTTTCATTGTGCAAAAGTATCTGTCACAGTCATTCTGACATAAATATGCTACTGTTTATACAATGTATATGTCTAAAACTTCTGTTTTCACAAACCCAAAGAATTCTTGTGAGTTCCAGGGAGCCGAATTGAAGGATCCACCTTAAAACAGTACACATTCCCTATACTGAAAACTTCATTTAGTGACAATAGATGGCCAGTTGGGACTCTCCCTCATTATTTGGAAACTTCATTAGGATCACCTTCATACATTTTAGGAAGTTTCCACAATACTACATTTTCAAACCAACCTTAGGACTATGAATTATAATTTGGTTGTATCCATTTTCTGGCTATTATAAATATAGCAGCAATGAACATGGTTGATCAAGTGTCCTAGTGACAGGATGAAGTGTCCTTTGGATATATGCCCAAGGTGGTTCCTCCACTGAAGAACAGATAAGAAAATGTGGTACACTTACACAATGGAGCATTACTCAGCTCTCTTTAAAAAAACTGACAGTATGAGATTTGCAGGCAAATGGGTGGAAGTAGGAAAAAAATCATCCTGAGTGAAGTAACCCAGACTCAGAAAGATATATATGGTATATATTCAATTCACTTATATGTGGGTATTAGAAATTAAATAAATAGGAACCAAACTATAATCCAAAAACCTAGGGATATTAGTTATAGAAGAAGCTTTTTGAATGCACTCCTTCCTAGGCCAGGAGGGATGGGGGTGGGCCTTGGACTTCTAACAGGGCAGGGCACCATGCCCTCTTTCAAGGAAGAAGGGGGAGGGAGGAGGGGTGGGGGGGTAGTGGGAGGGGACTGGGAGAAGGGGAAGAAAGGAAAAAAATTTTATTTCTTTAATTATGTTCTTGAATGGAAAAAATAAAACAAAACAATGTATGGAAAAATAAATAAATAAAAAAAATAAAAAATAAATAAAAAATAAAAAAAGAAAGTGTTGTCTGAGGTTTCTGTTCTGCCCAGTTCCCACAGTAGTTAAGTCCCAAAGAAATATCACAGATACATTAGTTATAAATTGATTGGCCTAGTAGCTCAGACTTCTTATTGACTCTTATAACTTATATTAGCCTATAATTCTTGTCTATGTTAGCCACGTGACTCAGTACCTTATTTGGTGAGGCAGTCACATCTTGCTTCTGTGGCTGGGTCATGACTGCAGAATGGGACTTCCTTCTTCCCAGAATTCTCCTGTTCTCATTGCCCTGCCTCTACTTCCTGTCTGGTTGTCCTGCCTATACTTCCTGCTTGGCTACTGGCCAATCAGTGTTTATTTAAACTGACAGAATACACACCATTGTCCCACAGCGGGAAAGGACTGGGGAGAAACATGGATCTCCCTTAGAGGGGGAAATACAATAGATTTTAAGGTTGCCTGAGGCAGGGCCAATGGGAACAGCAGGATCAGGCAGGGAGAGGTAGGGTACACGGAATTCAGTGAAAGACAGCTAGAACTGAATGGCATTTGAGGGGTGGTATGGAAACCTATTATTGTGGCTGTTTACTGACAAAATTCGTTTTGTTGTTTTCCTCCTCACACCCGTCTTCCTCATCCTTACTTTTACCCTCCCACCCCAGCAGGCTCCTTTCCACTCTCATGTCACATGTGACTCCTCCACATTCTCAATAATTCCTGTTCCCTTCTCATAGTCTCCTATGTCTACATACTCACAGCCATGCCCCCTTATTTACATGCATATAAGCATAAAAAGTTTGGGTTTTTTTTTTGTCTAAGTTACCTCATTTAACATACCACTTTCAAGATCGATACGCAGACAAATTTCATTTGTCTTTATAGTTGAATAAAATTCCATTGTGTATACGTGTAGCATTTTTATTACATTTATCTGTTGATGTACATCTAGACACATTCCATTCTTTGCTATTGTGAATAATGCAGCAACAGACATGGATGTGCAGATATCATTTTGCTATGGTATTGTATCCTGCGGACATATGCCCAGGAGTGGTATAGCTGGGTCATGTAGCTCTTCTTCCATAATAAGCACACCGGCTTATGCTCTCACCAACAGTGAATAAAGGCTCCTCTTTCCCCACCCCCATCTGTGATTTGATCCCAGCCATTCTGGCATGGATGAAATGGAGCCTCAGGATGGTTTGGATTTGTATTTCTCTGAGAGCTAAAAATAAAAGACAATTCTTCAAAATGAAACTCTTGAACCTGCTTCCAGTTGAGTGGTCACTAGCCAGTCAGGAGGGGAGTGGTAGGTAAGTGAGTTAAGATGCCAGCCCCTCTCTTCCCAAAGTCCAGCAGCTTTCCTCTCATTGCTAATACTGAGTCTCAGAGTTCTGATAATGTGCACCGGGGGGGGGGGGCAGCTTAGTTGTTGCCTGGATGGAGGAACAGAGCTTCCGTCCTTCTGACTCTACCGTTTGTACTGATGTGACCCAACAGATTTGCTCCGAAAAGGTTTAGAGCCATTTCTACACCACAGTTCCTGACAACTATCTTTGTTTTCTAGACCCCAAAGTCCCGCTGACCTCGGTAGCTAAACTCTGCTATTTATATTGAAGATACATAAACCACCTGCTACATGGAAGATGTGTTCATTTTCAAGGTGACAACCTTTAGCCACATATGCCTTTGCCTTCTTCTTTTTGAACATGTCAGGTTCTCTGGTCTCTGCCTTCCTTCACAGCCAACTTGCACCACCTTCCCACACTGCTCTGGACAGCCCTCTGACCCTTCCTCACCAGCTTCTCTAAAGTGCATATTCAACACTTGGTTCCCACATGGATTTCCTGTTCAGGCTGATGTTATCACAAATATTTCCACCACAAAATACAAGCATTTCATGTAATGGCATTAATTTCATGAGCAAAAATACCACATCTATACGTATAAAGCAGATATCGGTTAGCACCTTGTGATGGCTTGAGGTTGTTTGACTCAGCTTAGTTTAGAATATACTGCCCTTTGTTCATCTCTCATCTGAGCCCCAAGCAAATTTGTACAAATGCTGTAGGTTTTATGTCTTTCCAATCTATAACAAAAAATAATCTTTAACCTATTAACTCCTCTAAATGACTTTGATGATGTTACAATTTGGTTCTAATGAAGTTTGGCCTATTTTGTTTCTCTCAGTCAGAATGAACACTAGCCCCATTGACTCTCCATTGTCTGATCTCACTGTGTTTTAATAAGTAGAATCACAAAGAGAAACAGACACTGTGAACTAAAATGAGCACCAATAGAATTTGCTATATCTTACCTGAAGATCTATAGCAAATAATACAGAACTAAAATGATAGACAGACAGATAGACAGATAGACAGACAGACAGATGGATAAAAATTGAAGGTTTGATATTCAAGAGCATGTATTGCTTTTACAAAGAGACCTGTGTTTGATTCCCAGCAACCATATCAGGTAGTTTTCATCCATCTGCAGCTCCAGTGCTAAGGTATCTGACAGCCTCTTGTGGCTTCTGCAGGAACCTGAACACACATGGTGCACACACACATAGAGGCAAAATACACATACACAAAAACTAAAACTAAAATAAAATAATGTCTTATTTTTAGTGATGCAAGGTCAATGGGCACTGTGTCAAGGTGAAAACACAATAGTACAAATGTGCATTGATTTAATTCTTGAATATGGTTCACTATTATTTTGTTTTTAGAGAATTCCTTTAGTATCATTGAGTCTGATAAAGTTCTTTTTCTTCTAAAATATATATATATATATATATATATATATATATATATATATATATACGAACTAGAGAAATGGTTCAGCAATCAGAAACATTCACTGCTTTTGCAGAAGACCTGAGTTCAGTTCTCAGCACCCATGTCAGGCAGCTCACAACATCCCGTAACTCCAGCCCCAGAAGATCTAAAGCCCTCTTCTGGCCTCCATGGGCAATAGCACTCATGTGCACACTCTCTCTCGCGCGCACACACACACACACCCCTATACATAATTAAAAATGTTTAAGAAAACTTAGAGGACTGTACTTCAGACATTAGAATAAGTGTTTTATGTAGATGTCTCTCTCTATTTAACACAGTTCTTTTGAATTTGTTGAGTACCTTACATATTCTTGTAGTCCAGAAAATTACTGCTAAAATGAAGTTCTTTAGAAAGACAAAGGGAAAGAGAACAGCTGTATTTTAGTTTTAAGTTCATGGTAAAATGAACTGAAAAGTGCAAAGAATTTCTAATACTCTGACCTCACAAGCATAGACTCCCCCACCATCAGCATCCTTACTATTCACAGGAAGAAAGATGTAAGTTGTGGAGCTGGGAGAATCAGCTCATATATGGCAGCCCAAGACTTATTCCTGTCCCCACAGAGAACCCAAAATAAAACCTCAGTCTCTGCTTGTTGGGGACCAGCCTCCACAAAAAGGTAGGGGCATAGGGATCAGAAAATAGTAAAGAGGGCAAAGATGCAAATAAAAATAATAAAACAGAAAACATAGGACAGTATCGGGAGGGAGTTTCAATAAATATGGAAATCGTGTGTGTTTAATTTTTCATAAACTTTTATACCCCAATACAAAATGGGGAAGAAGGCAACAAACTCTTCATTAACGTGATACAAAGGACAACTCCCTCAGTTAATTATTTTAACAGTTTGAAACATCAAATCATTGGTATTCTGTTGTTTAGGCAGAGAACCCACCCTAGACCAAGTATCCTGAAGGCAGCCATTTCCTAGGTCAAACCTCCAGTTACAAAAAAGGAGCAAAAGTATCCTTGCATATCCTGACCATCTGTCAGGATGGATTGGATCTACCTGTATGGGCATCTTAATATTAAAAGAACCAAGTAACCACATCCTGAGACAGGATGTGTAGCCCTGGTTGTTGTCAACAATTTTTAGCAACCTCCAAACTCTGTGACCATCAGACAAGGTGGAACTAGGCACACATTACTGGGCCTCCATATTTGCTTAATGATAAAGCGACAATTTTTAAAATGACAAAATTTCTTAACATGAGCAGCAAATGTCTTCTTAATCAAAGGACAGTCATGAGACCTTGAGCAGCCTTGAGAAGCTAAACATGAGATAATAATAAAATTACACCTATATTTTGATACCCGTGTCTCTTTACAGTCAGGGTAAATATTCCTCAGGCTTCAGGTAGGTTGTTCCCATTGCTTTGTAATCTAAGACTTCTGGGCATTTCCTGTACATTCCCTATTGTTCCAATTGCATCATAATCTAAAGCTCCCAAGCATTTCCCACACATGTGTACTAGCAAAGTCTCTGAATCTTCAAAAGACTTGTTTCACTGTTATGTCTTTTATATTGTGGTGCTGACACTTCCCAACACTTCCCCCTCTGTTGGTTTTTCTCGAGGGTCATGGTAAGAAGAAACATCTGAAAAGTACCATCCATTTGCTCCATCATGATTCAGGAGAGACAACTCTCATCTTGTCCAGTGAATATGCCACCCATCTCTTAAATATTCATAAAACTTCTTTAACACTCAAAATATGGGACTTAGGATGCTTCTACACCCATCTTCTTTGGGACAACCCATTCTAATTTCTCTTTGGAGTACTTGTTAGGGTTTGCTAAATTAACTTCTGTGTAACCATCTCTGTCTCTTCATTGAATTCTTCCATTCACAGAGGCAATAACCAGGAGACCCCACAACCCACTAGTGTGGTATATTTGTTATAGCTGATGAACCTACCCTGATGCTTTATCATTCAAACTCTCTAACTCACACTGGTGTTCACTCAGGGTTGCATGTGCTTAAGATATTTTAATCTCAAATTCAGAAATGGCTTCAGTTTCTTACTCTGATTTAAAACAGGGGACTAATAAATGTGATGATTTTTATTTAAAAACAAGCTTTTAGATGAAAGTACTTTGTATTTTATGTGTGTGGGTGTTTTGCCTGCATGTATGTTTTTGCACCACATACGTGTGCAATGCCCATGCAGGGCAGAAGGTGGTGGTGGATCTCCCCTGGAATGGGAGTTACAGACAGTTGTGAGTTGTCTGTCATGGGTTCTGGAAATAAAACTCAGGTCCTCTGGAAAAGCAGATAGTGCTCTTAATCACTGAGCTATTTTACCAGGTACAGAGTGAAAGCATTTTTTAATTCTTTTTCTTCAATTTAAGATATAAACATACTTGTATATTCTTGGAAAATCATCCATCTAATACTAACAGTTTATGTAACCAAAAAAATAATTGGGGCACTTATGTTTTTATATATTGATTGAAGTTCATATCAAAAGCATGTGTCATTTTCACAAAAATAAAATGTCACTTAAAAAATAAGAAAACTAAATGCCTAAAGAACACTAGTAAACATTTCTACAGTAAATATGAGTGATTATTATAACTATACAACAGAGTCTTGTATTAGATATAACAAGGTATATGACAATTTAAGAGAGTTCTATGGCATAAATCTAAAATATCCTCAACCAGCTCAGGTTTGTTATTATTTAATCCCCAGCTGGTGTACTATTTGGGGGTCTAATGGCTTTCAGGAGGAAAAGCCTACTTGGTAGAATCATTTTGGTAGGGGTACGGCTTTGAAGGTTGTAACAGGACCCATGTTCTGGTCCCTTCTTTCCTTTCCACTCTGCCATAATATGAAGATTGTCCATGACACAGTCCCACTACCATGAAAGACAGTATTTATGCTTCATTATTTCAGAGGATTAAACACATCAGGGCAGAAGGGAGTGGCCGAGTGGAGCAATTCAGGCCACAGTGGGTCAGAAATTGGAGAAAGGGGAAATGTCAGCACACTATATGCTTTTTCCTGTCTCTTTTATTCAGTTAATGATCTGGTGCCACCTGTAATTAGTCGGGATGGGGCTTTCTTATCAGTGAATCTTCTGGAAACCCTCTCCTAGATACCTCAGTCTCCTGGGATATGCTAAATCCAGTCAAAATGAAAATCAAAGTACTTTCAAAAATCAATAAGAGACAAGAAAGAAAATCAATGAGAAACTTTCAAATCCCCAAAGAGGAATGCAGAGAACATTTCAGCTTTGTAAGCTAAAGTACAATAGGTAGAAAATTCAGTTAAGGCTAAAAGTAGCAATGTATTTATATCAAAAACGAAGCCTCCATGAAGTCATGTGTGGGAGCACTCACTCCTAACACTCCTCAGTCTGTCTGCTCTACTCAACTCAACTCCCACTGTGTTTCTTCTGCAGCCCACAAGTAATCTCATAATTCTATGTCCTTTCATGTATAGGCACCTTCATTGAAAGTGCCCTCCTCTTACTATAATCAGAATTAAATCTTTGAATACCTAACAGATGTTCCGAAGTTCTCTCTGGATCCCGCATTCACACAAACTCCCATTCACCCTATATCTGTCATTGTTTCTACAAATCTACAGTTCTACTACAATGGTCCACAGGAGATATGTCAAAAAGTCATTTAAAATAGCAGAGGAATGTGAAAGCTTCCCCAAAATAACACATAGTTACTATGATTTAAAAGGAAAGGAAGAAACAAAATAATAGAACTAACTTTTTAGAAATGTAATCATTTAAGCTAAATCTCAGTGATAAATTAACAACAGACCGGAGAGACAACTGAGAAGAAATCCATGAGTTTAGCGTTAAATGGGAATAAATGTATGTGCCTATGGGTATTTCAAAATAAATGCAAAATCAATGGGGTTGCCATTCTTTAAAGGAGTAAATTTAATTCCTATCAAAAGGCATCAGTCAACCAATATCATTCACTACATTATACATTGCAGTCCAGTTTTTCAGTGAATCCATTTAAACTAATAAGACAGAAGATTGACCTGAGACCAATCTCGTTGCAACATCTGGAGAAGAGAAGCATGAAAGAGGGAGTGAAGCAGATGGAGAGAAGAATGAGAAAATCCAGTCTAAGTCAATTTGGAGTTTGGAAGAGATAATTCAATGAATGAAAAAGTTCAATAACTGGGTCCATAAATGCCAGCCTACTTACCAGTGATCAGACTCTTGCTCCAAACAAATGACCACGAGAGCAGATCGGTTATGTGTGCTCTTCACAGTCACATTTTGTGACTCTGCTCAATGATGCAATTTCCTCCTGTGGGCTAGAGCTACACAGTTGGCTTACCATACACTTCACACTGTTCACATATACTTGCACGGCTCTCCTTTCCTGAGAAAATGTGACCTCCAGGAATGACAGGCACAAAACAGAAAAATACTTCTAGCTTAGGGTTTTACAAAGTGGGGAGCTCATGAATAGTGACTGAGGACTATTAAAGTCTGAGTTAAGGGGCTTGGAGTAAGACATCTTGATTCAATCTCTACCACAACTACTTCCTGTGTCTTGAACAATACTGTTGATTATTAATATATTAACTATATGAAGAAATAATTGAAAAACCTTGCCAATTAGCCATGACATGATATTTCTCTTAAGGTACATCCTGTTCTGAAATACCTTGTTTCTCTGTCTAGATCTATTCCCCAAACGTTGTCTATCCATCTCTGTGACCCAGAAGGGGACCCATTAACAGCACTAGCAGAAAACTGACAGTAAATATAGACCAGCAGATAGGAAGAAAGTGAGGTCACAATATTACTCCTGTTGAGATGTCACATTGTATGTTATTGCTGACATCAACTCTGCTGGGCACTGGAGCAGGGGTGGGGAGGGCAGAGATAGGCAGATTCCCCAGGGTTGCTGATCAGCCAATCTAGTTGAAACATCAAACTTTTGTTTCATTTTATTCATTCAAATAAAAGGAGTGAAGAGCAATTGAAAGATATCTGTAGACAACCTGTAGCCTCCACGTGTGTACACGTGGAGAAGCATATCTGCATACATATACATACACCACATACATATACACATACTAACACATCATATGTGTGTGTACCAAAAATAAATAAAGCTTTAAAAGGGAAAATATTGCTCCCTCCCTTAGTAGTCATTAGCTGCCTATCCATCCTTACAGATAAGTGGGACCTTGTGATCCCCTAACCCTTCCTTGACAGTGTGTTGATGTTCCCAGTCTTGTGTAGGTCTCGTCCATGTAATCATGGTTGTTGCGAGTTTGAGAGTTCAATGGCTGTATGATGCCTGGAATACAGCATTGATAGCACATCACCCCTTCCCCTGGTGTGTATACTCTTTTTGTTGCATCTTCTACATCTGACTATATATTTTGAGTACATATTTCCACTGAGATATGAGATAGCTGATTTTTATTCTACACTGAAGATACAAAAAATCAGGGAATACATACATCTTAGGAGTAATAAGAAATGACCCTTACTGCCACCCTGCGTTCCCGTTTTATTTCTGTAAAGTGAAACTAATTGTCTTCTTGAAATATGATAACTAGGTGAATCAATGCATGTAGAACACACAGGCTTCTAGCACATACTAAGTCCTCTGTAAATATAAATATTAGTATCTTTGAAGTGTTGTGATGCATGGTAAGGAATATAGAAAGTTGGGGGGAAATGAAGGATTCTTCCAGGAATCTTGGGGGTAAAATCTGTCTTTCCATCCTGAACCTGAGTTAGAGTATCGCTCTTCCAGAGAAGTACTTCACTAATACAAGAAGGTGAGTGCCACACTGGAAAGTTCCAGCAAGCATTATAAGAATACACATGGAATAGTGAGTAATTTGAAGGGCTGATCTGGAGGTGCAAGTCATTCAGTGGTGAGTGAAGCTCATTTCTACGTCTCCCGTAGATGTTAGTAGCAGAAGACTTGTCTCTGAATTGTGTCTCCCATGTCTTTAGCATCATGCTTTTCATGAGAGAGAGGAGAGCAGGATCAGTAGCTCCTGATACAAGCTTAGAAATGTTAACTGGACATAGGAAAGAAAGAATGATTAATAATACCCATGCATCAGTTACATCGGGAGCACTGCTCAGTTTGCCCGTTCACAACAGATTTTTACCCAAAACACTTTAAAAGAATAAAAATGAGAACTGAAGAGATGGCTCCATGGGTAAATGCTTACCATTCAAGCTCCGTGGATAAAAGTAAATGCATTCAATCCCAGCAACCATGCAAAGAAAAAAAAAACAGATGCAGTCTTGTGCTTTTTGCATTCTCAGTACAGGAGAAGTAGAGAGAACAGGATCTGGGACTTTGTGACCAGCCTGTCTATCCGAAAGTAAGTGCTAGGGTCTGTAAGAGACATTATTCCAAAAATATGTTGGAGAAGCAATTGAAGAAGTTGCCTGATGTTAGCCTTTAGCTTCTATCTGCATGCACATACAAGTGTATGTGAACCCACACATGAACACATACACAAACACATGAATACATACATACACATAAAAATACAGAAATTCATAAATACAAAGCAATATTCTTCATTGATCTACCTGATTCAAATATTTATGACTTTAATTGTAAACATCCATATAAGTAAAACAGTCAACTAAGTCATAGATCTCTGTTCTAATTGCTAGTTAATTTAATAAACATTGTTTATTTTGTATGTCATTCTGTACAAAGAGACAGCACTACCAATCCATATAGATATAACAAAAATGGGCCAGTTTGGATTATCTCAGGTTGGTTACAGTCTTTTGAGATGACTGAGGACCTATTTGACACAAGCTCACACAGAAACCTGGCATGAACTAAGTCTAGGAGAGCAATTCCATGGGACTGCATGAGAAGAGCCCATGCAGTAACAGGAGAGAGGGGGAGATAAGAAATACACACGTCATTTAATACACAGAATAAATGAGAAGCTGACTGTTGGGAAATTTGGGAAACACGGGTGTTGATGGGATAATGTATAAGGATATGTGGTTGCATTCTGAAAGATGGCTTTTAAAATGAGACTATATGTAGGGATATGGGTTTGAAGTCTCTTGCTACTATCCAAAAAAGGGGTAATAAGTTAGGACAGAACCTGTTACGGGAGTGAAAGATTCAAGGACATCTCCAGATCAAACAGCTGACAGCAGACATTCTGTGCTGACATGGGGTTAATGTCATTGAACAGCTCCATCTGAAAGGAGGAGAACACTGGGGACAAAAGGTACAGCAGGGAAAGAGGGTGGCAAAGAACCAAACAAAGTGAAATAACCATGAAAATCCTATATGGAAGTCTATTGTTTTGTAGACTATTAAAAAATTATGTTTTGAGATTTCATATATGAGCAATGAATTTACATCCTTCTCACCCTTTTCCCCTCCCCGCCAGCTCCTCTCATGCTTTCCCACTCCCTCTGAATTTCATGACTTCTTCTTTAATTATTATTGTTACATACCACACACAGAGAGAGACACAAACACATGCAAACTCATACACACCCTTACCTATTGAGTCCATTTAGTGTTGCCTGTATACACATGTGTTTAGGATTGAAAAACTGGGATGAGATGATCTATCAGAAGACTGCAATAGAACTAATTCTCCACCCAAATGTCAGTATTAGCTTCTTTATTCTTTCTATTTCACCTTTTTTCTCTGATCCATGTGTTTCCAGCTATAGCAATTTAGGATATGCTGTCTCCTCCTCAAATAGGTTTTTATTATAGAAGGTGAAGAGCCTGGCTAGCTCAGTTGGCAGAGCATGAGACTCTTAATCTCAGGGTCATGGGTTCGAGCCCCACGTTGGGGGCAAAACTGTAGCAGGCCGCGTCCCACTGCCCAGTTCCTGACCACTCGGATAGCTTAACCCCCGAAATAACCACACAGAAATTGTATTAATTAAATTACTGCCTAGCCCATTATATCTAGCCTCTTCTTGGCCAACTCTCACATTCTGATCTAACCCATTTCTATTAATCTGTGTTCACCACAAGGTCATGGCTTACTGGGAAAGATCCTAACCAGCGTCAGTCTCAGACAGGAGTTTCATGGCATCTGCCACACTGCCCTTCTTCCCAGCATTCCGTTCTGTCTACTCTGCCTACCTGATTTCTGCCCTATCAAAAAGCCAAGGCAGTTTCTTTATTCACCAATGAAAGCAACACAAATACAAAAGAACCTCCTACACCAGAAGATGAAGACAGAGGACACTTACTCACAGGCTGAAGTTTCTGCTCATACATTTTCTTTCAGCCTCCTAAACAGGAAATAACCCCGTTCTTTGGGTTTATCCTGTACCTCCCTCTGACCCCCCATGTTTAACATTGGTATTGTAGGAGGCTGCTTGTTCATTCCTGGCTGCCAAGAACTGAAATAGTCACAAGAAACTGTATTAATTAAAACACTGCATGGCCTATTAGCTTATGCATATTGCTGGCTCACTCTTATCTCTTAAATTAACCCAATTCTATTACTTTATATTTTACCACAAGGCTCATGGCCTACAGGCAAGGTTCCAGCTGGCAGATTGCATCTTTCTCCTCTAGCAGCTCCATGGTGTCTCCTGACTCTGCCTTCTTTCTCCCAGCATTCAGTTTATTTTTCCCACCTACCCCTATTTTGCCCTGTGCAAGCCCAAGACAGTTCTTTTATTAACCATTGGTATTCACAGAACACAGAGGGGAATCCCACATCACCCCCCCCCTTTTCTGTCTAAATAAAAAGGAAGGTTTTAACTTTAACATAGTAAAATTATGTATAACAAAACAGATATCAAGCAAGAATTACAGTTAAAATATTTATATCTACTTTATCTTTTAGCATAACTAAGGAAAACTATAACTGTAACTATTCTTCAACTCCATCAAAGACTCCAGAAGGATATAATATTACCTAAGTAAACAGGAAGTACATTAGAAGCAACTTCCAAAACTCTAGAAGTGACAGAGACTTCTCGCTGCCTAGACAGTCACCGAAAGTTCTTCTGTAACATTGGAATATCCATCTTCAGCCTACAGGCCCATAGTATCCAGCACTTTTCCATGAAGCAGGAAATTTCAAAGTCAGTTCTGCCTATATTGGCAGATTGTCAGTCACTTTCTTCTGGGTCCTGCAGAATGTCTAGCAGACTCTTTCATGAAACAGAAACCCCGAATGATCATCTCACCTTTATGTAAGTTCAGCAGTCATTTTTCTGTGAGTCCTGAATATCCAGTTCACACATCATAACATAAAGCAGTCTAGGCAAGAGCAGTTTCTTGGCCAAATGGCTAACCAACTCCATAAGGAGCCTCTTTGATGCCTTTCATCCTCTTGAAGTAGCTTGGTGCTGCCAGAAGCAGATGTATCTCATGTCATGAAAATTCCTAAGCTATTAAAACATTTTAAATGCGATATTCTGAAGGTCTCTGAAAGATTTCAACAATACCTATCTAACTGAAACATATCTCTATATATCTAGAAAATCTAACTATATGACTAAAAGTTTGACTATTATAGATGATTATTTATTAACCTCTATTTCTCAATTATACATTACATTTTAAAATAAGCTGTACAAACACAATACCTTAACCAAGAGCAGAAATATACACATAACAAAATTGACCTAAAACTTGTATCAATAGAACAAGGTCCATACCAATGCAAATTTCTGTAGCATATTCGCCTTTAAATGTAAAGAGACATTTATAAACAATATTTGGGAATGTGGACATAGTTCTCTCCAAACTGCTTCCTGCCTTTTGTTGGGCAAAGTATTTTGGGGGTATTCATGATAACCTTTCAGGGGGTCTTGGTCCATAAAACCACATTAGTCTGGAATTAGTCCACAAGTTCTCATCTTTTGTGGAAACAAAGAAGAACCTCTTTTCCAAAGCAACATATCCCTAGACTCAAACTTTAAAGTCAAGAAAACTTTAAAACACATATATTGGTTTAGCTTTAGCAGTCCCCAGAATCAAATGTCTCTCTGCAGTCAAAAAATTCAAAGAAAACACAATAATATACATAATTCAGACTCTCTGTGTATATTCTAGCTTTATGTGGCTTATTTTTCTTACTCTATTACTTTTTCTACAAATTTAATATTTATTTCATTATCTTTAATCTATGACTGTTTGTACTCTTTTATATTACATTTACTGTCTCTTTACTCTTTTTATTTTCTCTCCCAAGCCTGTGTACATTTTTTAAACTAACTCACTGTGTCTTATTTAGAGATCTTTTATGTCTGAATCTGTCCTATTGTGTATCTGAAACTCTTTTCTGTCCGGAAGTGCTTCTTAAAATGTTAAGTGGCTAAGCGTCATTACTAAGACTAAGGCTGCTTTGCCTTTTGGCTCTGCCCAGTCCAACATGGTGGGGCAGAGGTCTGTTCACTGCCTGAGACTGCTGGGTGGAGCCATGCTTACCACCTCAACTCTGGTAATCAGTTGGCCCATGCTGCCACCAAGTAACTTGCAGCCCACAAACCCCATTAAATTGCTTGGCCTCGTGAAAGAGTCAGAGTTCGTGCTTGCAGCACTGCATAAGAAGTTGCCATTTCAAAACCATCTGTTTTGTTTTGGGGCTACTGCTGAATCAAGAAGACCTCTCTTAAAGGAATTATACATCTGCTTGCTTCTAGCAAACAGAACAGGAAGCTGTGTTAAACTCTGTTTGTGTGTGTGTGTGTGTGTGTGTGTGTGTATGTTTGTCTAGAATTCCTTTTCAAGCTCTGTCAGGTTTTTGTGTGAATGTAGTTATCCACATTGGTGCGCCAATCTGTTGTAGGAAGCTGCTTGCTTGTTCCCAGCTGCCCAGAACCAAACTAATCACACAGAAACTATAGTGATTACAACACTGCTTGGCCTATTAGCTTATGCATATTTCTAGCTCACTTTTTTCTCTTAAATTAACCCATTTCTATTATTTTATATTTTACCACAAGGCTCGTGGCCTGACAAGGTTCTGGCTGGCAGCTTACGTATTTCTCCTCTGCCATTACATCCCTGACTCTGCCTTCTTTCTCCTAGCATTCAATTTAGTTTTCCCCATCTACCTCTATTTTGTTAAGCCACTTCTTTATTCATTAACCAATAAAAGCAATACATATACAGAAGGACTTCCCACACCACATTGGTTCCACTTTGGTTAGCTAAAAGGAGCAATTGATATTATCTTATTATGAAAAAAGTCAATATGATATCAACATTTAATTCACCATGGGCTTAATTTGCCCAAGAGATAGACCACTGCTTTGGTGCTTTGGTGGTCAAAGTGGCAGGATTTGGTTAAAGAACAATGCATGTGCACCTTATTTTTCTCATCATCCCTGAGTTTTGAATTGACTTTTGCATACTCAATAACACAGAGTTCAGATTTGACTTGCATGCAACATAGGTATATACAGCTTCTCCAACATTGTTTGTTGGGAAGACTATCCTTTCTCCATCGTGTATTCTTTAGACCCTTGTCAAGTAAGTTAATATAAATGTGTATGTGTTGGGGCTGGAAAGATAGCCTAGTGATTAAGAGCACTTGCTGCTCTTACAGAGCGATTACAAAATGCAGGTAAAGAAAAGTTCTCATTAAACTATATTTTAATGCAAGAGACCCAAGTTCAGTTCCCAGCACACAAGCCAGGCAACTCATAACTTTCTGTAATTCCATCTCCAGGGATTTGATGCCTCTGGCCTCCAAGGGCACCTACAGTTCTGTGCACATACCCACATGCCAACACACACACTTACACATAAGTGAAAACAAATCTTTATTTTTGGGTTTATTCATGGATTTATTTCTGCTACCTTTGGTGTATTATACTGGTTTATATACCTCTGTCTTTATAGTAATGGTATGCAGTTTTAGTTATTATGGCTTTGTAATATATTTTGAAATAAGAAGGTATGATGCCCCCAGGTTTGTTCTTTTACTTATAATTGTTTGGGCTATCTAGAAATTGTGTAGATCCATATGGATTTCAGAATGTTTTCTATTTCTATAAAAATATGACATTGTGATTTTAATAGAGATTGTATTAAACTTGCAGATCTTTTGGCCTAAAGTTGTAGGTTTCCAAATCTATGAATAAACAAATGTCTTCATTTGTTTAAATCTTAATTTTTCCATCCATATTTTGTTGTTTTTAGCATGTTTTTACTTACTTAATTAAAAATTTAAGGACTTTTTCCTTTGATATTACCGCACATAGAATTTGCTTTTCAATTTCCTCTCAAGATAGATTGTTATCAGGATATAAATGTACAACTAATTTTTCTGTGTTAATAAAAAAATTTCACAAGAGTGTGGAAATTTACATATTTTTGAATAACTTGTAGATCAAAGAGTAAATTAAGAAGAAAACTTAAAAACAGCATTTTAAGTTTAAAGTTTACAATGACAAATACCTACGTTTTAAAAAGTATCAAATGAAAAATATAACTATATTTCAAAGACATGGAAAAAGAAAAAAACACTAAACCGAAGTTTATATAAGGAATGAAACAAAAAAAATTAGATGAGAAGGCTGGGGGGTGTAGATTAATGGCACAGTGCTTGCTTAGCATGGATAAGGCCCTGTCTCAATTTCCACTATGAAAGAAAAAAAGAAAAAAGAAAGAAAGGAAAGTAGGAAGGAAGGAAGGGAGTGAGAGAGCAAGAGAGAAGAGGGGGAAGGAAGAAAAAGAGGGAGGGATGATATTGGAGTCCCCTTTGTGTGTTGCTTGTATTGGTTAATGAATAAAGAAACTGCCTTGACCTGATAGGGCAGAACTTAGGTAGGCAGAGAAGACAGAACTGAATTCTGGGAGGAAGAAAGCAGAGTCAGAGAGAAGCCATGGATCGGGCATCAGAATAACACATGCTGCTGAAACTTAGCTGGTAAGCCACTGCCACATGGTGATACACAGATTAATAGAAATGGGTTAAACTATATGTAAGAGTTAGCCAATAAGAGGTTAGAGCTAATGAGCCAAGCAGTGATTTAATTAATACAGTTTCTGTGTGGTTATTTCAAGGCTAAGCTAGCTGGGCATGGACAAACAAGCAGGCTCTCCTCCTCCTAACAGAGGGAGAGAGGAAGAAAGGATAGAAGGAAGGAACAAAAATTAATAGAAAAAAAATTAATGAAACTAAAATTTGGATTTTTAAAAATTATATATAATCAAAAGTGATACCTGTAGATTTATCAAGGAAAAGGAGAGAGGAGATACAAACAGATAATGCCAAAGTGGAAGAGAAAGCATTACAACTGCTATCACAGAAACAAAAATAACGTAAGAAAGCCAGGAACAGTGGTTCATATCTGAGATCCTAGTACTTGGAATGTGAAGGAAAGAGGGCTGAGGGGGGACATACTAATATCCCTGTCTTTAGAGTACTATACAGCTATTGAAATAATAGTAATAATAATAATAAATTGAAAATTAAATATCATTAGTGACTACCATGAAAAACCACCAAACAGATAACCAAAAAGAAGTAGGGATCTCAGAAATATACTGTCCACAAAAAAAGCATTATGAGTAAATAGGTTTGGACAAACATAGCTAGTAATAAGATTAAATCACTAAAACAATAACTCCTAAACAAATAAATAAATAAATAAAAGAGTTCAGGACCTAAGGGCTTCACTAGAAACCTTGGTATCATTTCTGTTACCTAAACTAATGACATCATAAGAAAGGAAAACTATAAGCCAATGTTCTTGATGAAGCTGGTGCCTCTCAAGCTCTTCTTTACGTCTGAGTGGCAGCAGCCACCACACTTGAATTCTGTATGTTTGCATAGACCCCAGGTCTGTTGCCAGATCACTCAGTAGTGGAACATGCTTGATCCAAGGTCAAAATGACCTAAGAATGTCTTAATGACCCAATACTGGTAAATGCTTCCATAGTTGACTCTGCACAGCTGCCTATGCTGTCTGCTTCACCAACATCAGAACTCAGCTGCTTTGGTTGTTCCATGTGAACTGAAGATCCATGGCTCTCCAGGAATACTCCAGGCCTTCAGCAACAGCTTGGGACTGCCAAGACACCCAGGCTCATGAACACTTCTTAGAGTCTCCATTTCTCCTATGTGAAAATAGCCATCTAATAAATCCCTTTTTAATACATATATTCCCTCTAGTGGTTCTGTTCCACTAGAAAAGCCTGGCTAATATAAAGATAAAGCCTAAGGAGCCTGCATGGGACCATACTAAGCCTTTGCAAGTGGGTGACAGTTGGGTAGCTTGGTCTGTTTTTGGGATCCTTGGCAATCGTTGGATCAGGACCTGTCCCTGGCACATGAGCTGGCTTTTGGGGACCTATTCCCCATGCTAGGATGCCTCTGCCACCCTTGATGTAGGGGGATGAGCTTGGTCTTGCCTCAACCTGATATGCCATGTTTTGTTGAATCCCATGGGAGACCTGCCCCTTTCTGAATGGAGAAGGAGTGGATGGGGGAGGAGTAGTGGGAGGTGGGGAAAGGAACTGAAGGAGAGGAGGGAAGGGAAATTGTGGTTGGTATGTAAAATAAAGAGCTTTAATAAAAATATTTTTTAAAAAAATAAACTTTAAATTTCAATTATACCTCAATAACAGTATATTTAGATCTTCATAAATAAAACAAAGGCACTAATACACATATGTTATAATGCATAATGTCCAACGAATGGAGTGAGTGTGGGAAGAAATAGGAAGAAGGAAAAGAGAATTTTCCAGAAAGAAAAGAAAAAATATTTTAGTATACAAAAGAATTACCTTAAATGTACGTGAAGAGTGAGTCTTGTTTAATTTCTATCATTTTATTGTAATGAGAAAGAATTTTGCATGTAAGTCACAACACAACTGTAATCACAGCCCTTGGGAGGCCAGCCTGGGCTGTATGGTGAGTTGAGGAACTACCTTAGAAATCAACAAGGCCTTGTTTCAAAAAAACCAAAGCAAATAAAATAAGACAAAAAGAAACCCATTTTAAATATTTTTTCTGATATGTAAAGAGGAACAGGCTTATTCTTAACAATTAAAAAATGTCAAAAATTATCAATATATATGCTCCTCATATGTCCCTCTAAACAAAACTGGAGAGGAAATCATGTCATCCCATTGCCGTCCTTTCAGCATGTAAATACCCCCGAGTGGCCCCACCTACAGATATAGTCCAAAGACACTTGCTATGTGATAAATACATCAGAATAGAATGTTAAAAGTGGACAACTCACAACATCTGTAAAACTGTTAGGCATGAGATGTCAGCACTTTTGTAGCAACACAAGCAGTTGAGAACACCATCATTACAAATGCTGTCTCTCTCTTTCAGACAAGACAGAGACATAAGTCCAGTTTCATTGAATAGAGTTCATATCCTAACATATCACCCAACTGTTAATTAAAAGTGGAAAGTAGAAACTGTGGCAGTAAGAATATTAAAGACACAAGAATAAGAATATGGAGAAAAGCACATTCAAACACAATCAGAGGGAATGTAAGTAGACACAATTTGACTGATCTATTGATAATAAAAGTACATTCCAACTGCCAGGACAATTACATTCAAATAATTATCTCACAATGTGCTCAGAAAATGCAGAGTTTATCCACAGGAAACATTCTACTTGGTATTGTTTAATACCACACACAAAACAAAATCTAAATGCCCATCCAAGGGCCATGATTAATTAAATTACAATGTAATCATACAGTGGAATTTTACATAGCCATTAAAAAGAATGAGGTAGTTTTGCTTATGCTGATATAAAATATTGCCAAGACTCACAGTATTAACTTTTTAAGTCCAGCATTCCAGTCTGTTTTGACAAGAAGTTGTCTTGACAAGGTGATATGTGCATGTATACACATATGTAAATAAACATATAAGTGCACACATAGACCATGTGCACATATACAGAGAAATGTTTTTGGAAGAATTCACAAGGAACTCTTTAGTAATGATTGTTCCTTCTGCAATTACATCTTGAGGAAACTCAGTTTTCATCATACTGTATTGCACAATTTGATTGTATCATAACCTTGTGCTTTCTTTATAACAATTACATCAGCTCTTCAAAGAACTAACTGGTAGCAGCAAAGATTCCAAACTTCCAATCATAGAAGAATACAAATACAAAACCATTAGAACATTTGTGTTTCTAAGAACTTTTGAAGAGCTAATTTCCAAGTCATCCTTGCATTGTAAAATTTTAAGGAAAGCAAAACAGTAACAATGGCGTCTCTGGATTCAATTTTCTTGGTTCTAGATTCCAGTGGCTGATAAAGCAAGCCAATCTGTGCCATTGACTTCACCTTGTGACACCGGACACACCTCCACCTTGGTCACAGTGTCATAGAGTGGATTGCTCTTCTCTGTGTAGCTAGCATAAGGCTGCATTTCATCCTAGGACAAAGTTCAAAGTCAAAATCCATTCAAAGAACTAGAAATCATTACCCAAATTACCCATTTTTTCTACCATGTTAGCATCTACTAGTAATGCTTATATGTGTATCTTTGACTTACATGAACAGAAGAACAAGATTTTGTTCAAATAGTTTATCAAAAACATTTGTTGATTATTTATATTTTGGGTGAGATGGCTGCTGGGTAAAAGTAGAAATGTAGAGGAATATGGTGAGTTGAGGGGTATTTCAAAGGGATGAATCAAAGACAATAAGAAGTTAGTTACAGGAGACTAAAGGGCAGGCTGTTTTAAACTCAGATAAGAGAAAAATGGTGGTGGTGGTGCTGAAAACAGGAAGTCAAGAATAAGACACAAGTTCCTGGAGAAGGAAACATCACTTGATTTCTCCAGAGATGGCAGTCCAAACGGGACAAAAGGGACACAGATGCAATTTATCAGATGAGAAAGTGTATTGGATATTATATATATATATATATATATATATATATTATATATATACATATATATATAATTTGATAGGCAATTAGCAAAATAAGTACGTCTAACTGCTAACTGTAAACTCAGAAATATTTTGTTCAACTAAAGCATGAATATTAATGCAAATTACAGATGATGTTGCTAGATTATGATTATGTGGCTTTAAAGTTTACAAATATCCTTTAATACATCTTACCTCCTCAACAGCTGGAGAAGCTTCTGGTCTTGTCCATCTACATTTTCTAAAAAAATGAAATAAAATAATCTTGAGAGAATGCAGGCAGCATCATTGTTTAGAATAAACAGTTATAATAGAGGAATGTTCTGACAATTGTTATGTAAGTCTCAGTAAATCAAAAGCGAACTGCCAGAAATGAATAGAATATACTTACTTGCAGTTACTATACAAAGAAATAAGAAAATTCTGGATCTTAGGTAAAAACACAAAATCTTGAGGTAGGAGCTTGATTCAATAAAATATATGTGAAACAATCTCTTTGTTAAATGAAAAGAATTATTGTAGTTATTTCCTCTAATTAAAATAAAATATCATGCCCATTTTGTCTGCCCTTACTGGCTTAATTCACAGTGCTTGCACACTTGAGCAATTCACTAAACACTGTCATGTGTCCCTTTCGCTTATGAGAACATTGTTGTTTTCCCCAATGAACCAGTCAACCAGTCCCATATTCCCAAGCCTTTTCTAATCCAGTAAGATTTAAAAAACATTCATCAGTTAATACCTGAAGCCACTGATTTTCAAAAGCCAAATGCATCCTATGATGATCAAAAGAATAATAGGAGATGAGATGATGTATGGAGTATATGATCCTAATGCTTTGCCACCTGTAATGACAGACAGGAAATTTTGTGGTTGAAAGGTGATAAATCCAGATAACAGGATATTTTCCATTGATAAAGGAAGGAATAATTCATGTCTGGTACTGCAACATGCTCAAAAGCAAGCGGTCAGAATGATCACGAGTCCTGGGGCAGGGGAGCCAAATGGACATGGCATCACGCTGTCTTCTAAATATGTATTTTATACTCATAGATTAATGCTGCTTTCAATCTTGGTCAGAGAAATTTCTGTTTGCAATGGTTAATGCAGGTGTCCATAACTGCTCAATGTTCTGAGAATAAGCCATTGTTAAATGCAATGTTCAGTCCTAAACATGGTATCCCTATCACCCCATCCTAGGTTCAGGGAACAGGAAGGGAGCAGGGCAGAAAGAATGTAAGAGCCAGAGGATGGGAAGGAATGCTACAAAACATTATCCTCCGGGCATAAAATGGATGTTGAACTCATAGCAGCAGTGGCTACATGAACAAGATGTACAAGACTGGACTCATCAGCATTCCACCACTGGTGGAGGAAGGGCTCTTAAGTTGTTCAATTACATAATTCTCCATCCATGGCTCACGCAAGCAACCTGAAAAAAATATAATGTGCCACAGAGCAAAAAAAAAAAAAGAATTATAAGGGAATTATAAAGGAATTATAAGGGAGCATGCTGGGAAAACGAGGTTCAATGGAGGAAGATAAGAGGGGTTAGGAATATTATTAAAGTAATGTATATACATTATACATGCATATATATTGCAAAATAATAAATTTTAAGAAGAAAAACTTGTGCTTTATAACTCTTAGAGACTAAATAAAAGTCAATCCTTTTGTTGATTCAAAAAAAGGAAAGAAAACAAAAGATGTCTTTAAGAAAAAAATGATGTAGGAATTCTTCTGTTACTTGCTATCTTTGCAGTATGCTAAGCTACCTTGTTTCCTTTGGGGAAAACAAAGGAAGGAACTGGCAGATTACCCAGTAAGTCATAATATTTTTGAATACAAGTCATACTTATACAACTGAGAATGAGAAGATATATCATGTAAATAATTTGCTCTTAACTGCCAAATTGTATTCTACAACTCAATATAAAGCTGGGGATGTTCTAATTTTTATCATTGTATCATGAGCTTCAAATGGATGCATAATTTCTAATAAATATTGGATTCAGAAGATAAAACAGAATGAGCAGGAAAACCTGGATCTCACTTCAGACAACTTCAAGAAACAGGGAAATCAGGAAGAGAAGGAAAACCATTGAGTAGTTTACTCAATAAGCATAAAACATTACAAAAATATTAATGATATCAGTAACCTGAACATTAAAGTCTACACATCCCAGAAATACAAAAGTGCTTTTATGGTGAACCTAATAAAAGGCATTTAGGGAAATACAGATGAGAAGAATGTAGTACAGCCACTTCTTACCACTTGATAGGGAGTTACACAATATTTCTCCAGCACAACAATAATTTTCCTAGCTGTAGAACAATGTCCAAGTGAGCAGCTAAAATTGTCTTCCCTGTGTTGGGTTATTCATTATCTACTACTTAAGGAATAAGTGAAATACCAGTTCACTATCAAGGAAGAAACAGCTCATCTGTAATCCCAGCTCTCAGAGAGCAGACCAAGGGAGATCAGGAATGTAGAGTGAGTGTTGGCTACAAAGATGGATCTTATCTCAGAAGAAGAACATGATAAAGATTTTTCAAAAAAAGAAGAAGAAAAGAAAATAGAGAAAAAGAGGTGGATGGGCCTGTGGATAGGTCAGCTGGTAAAAGCATTTGCTGTCAAGTCTGACGACCAGAGTTCTATCCCAGATGGTAGAAGGACAAGTTGTCCTCTGGCCTCTACATACTTAGTATGGCCCATGCACAAACATAATAAACAAATGAACAAAAGTATAAAAATTAAAGAGGTACTCACCACTTCTGTTCAGTTCTGTGGACAGAGTCTGGTTGCCAGTTGGATGGGAGACAAAGCAGAACACAGCAGACACATTGTTCTGGTCCCAGTGACAGATGCTCCTGACAGTCACGGTGCCATTGCTGTGTGATTCCTGCTTAGTGACGTGATCCCCATCTGGAATCCAAAAGACCTGCGCAGCTGGCTTGCCTGCGATTGCCTCACAAACTGCTGCTCTGTTCTCCCCTGGAAGCAGGGATACTGCTGGAGGCACTGTGGAGATGGAAGGGAAAAAGATTCAGTCTTGTCACAAATTACAAAGGCATCTGTTTCTATCTAAAATCTGGTGACCTGAAATAGCATGATATGTGACAATGTCACTTACCGAGCACTTGGAGGTCATGTCTCTCTTGGAAATTCCCCTGAGATGTTGCTACGTCACACAAATAAAGCCCATCATGCCTTAGGGCCACTGCATTGATCTGAAGGTCAAGACGCTGGTCAGGTGTGAAGGCCCAGGTGATTCTGCTGTCTGTACAGTTGGTTTCATTGATCTCCTTTGTATCTACTCTGTAGGATATTCTGCAGGGAGGCTGGCCTCTGGGGGCTATTACCCATGCTATTAAAACTGTTTCTGTCATTGAAAGAGCAGGGCAGCACAGCAGAACCTTTGCACCCATCTGTACCAACAGTGTAGTGTTAACTGGACACACACACACAAAAAGAACAGAGAAAGGAAACCTGTGTTAAGTCTGTCCACAACAATGTATATGAAACTACACGAGAGTATTGTCTGACTAATGAGTGTATTTCAGAAATGCTAGATTTTTCTTACATTTCTTGTTTCTGTATGTTGAATCTATTAGAATTAAATATATTACTCACTTTCTAAACTGAAAATTCAAGGCCTGTGGGCTACATGCATCTTGCACCATAAAACCTCTCACTGATTGTATACTGACTTAGAGTCCACGATGGATACAAGTTTGCTGAGTGGTGATTACTCAACAAAATTATCAGTTATAATCACTGTGACAAAAGAGTCAGTGATGTCACCACTTTAACAGGAGCAGAAGTCGCTGTGAATAAGCCTTGACTCTGAGAAGCATTGTATTAACCATCTCAACTATACCATTTCAATGTCACATGCCTCTTTGGTTCCTCAGGTCCTCACAAGTCACATCAAATAAAGGTCATCTAATTAGATGACAAAGGGTTCTTTAGCACAGACTTGGGAGGATGCTAATCCCATAGCCCTTCTTACTCTAAGACAGCAAAGGTGCAGAGGCCATCGTTCAGGTCCCTCTGCCATAACTCCCACATCACCAGATTCTTCCACTCATCCTACATCTCTCCAGAAACCAAAGCATTAGACACTGTTTCTAAGCAAGGTGAACTCTCCATTCCCCCAGTGCTGGCCACAAGATAGAGAAGAACAGTACCTTCTGCCTTAGGTGATGAACCATTCTGTGATGTTTGACTCCCATTCATACAACTTGACTCTAGAAAATATTTAAATAAGAATGTTTAAATATTTAAATATCATTGTAAGGCAATAATTAGAAGTTTAACCATTACTGATATGTCAACACCTTGGAAATTGCATTTTTAAAATATTAACCCATTATTTCCCATTTATGAATGACCTTTTTTTGTCAAATAGTTTGTACAGTAAACCTGTTTTACTTCTTTCAGCTCCTTGCCAGGTCCAGTGGAGGAATACCACATAAGATAACTTGGTAAAATTCCTTTCTCCAGATGTCATCCCTTAATTAAAGCCATTTGGTCCAATAATGAACACTTCACACAGATGAGGAGACAGAGCCATCCTCAAAAACTGTAGAAACAGAATCACAAAAAGTTAATCCTTTCTCTTTCTTCCTACTTTCTACCTTAGGAATGAACAGTGGAAGTGAAGTGGAACAGATGTAGGAACGGAATACATATCTTTTCCTCTGTCCACTGTCTTGTTATATAGTTCCTAGAACCTATTTGTGTTCCTTCCTGAGTTCTGTAGAATCTATCACAATTGTTGTAGTCCCAAATCAGGAATGCCTGCACAGAGCTGGGAGCAGAGAATCATGAATGTTAGAGCAACTGGCCGCAAGGTGAATTTGAGGCCAGCAGCCTTGACTACATAGTGATACATTGTTTTATAAAAAGAAACAAAAATAGTTTTAATAAGCTTCAAACTTGGTTTCTTAAACATTTATCTGCAATATTTCATGTTTTCCATGTGACAATTAAAGAGCTAGGAAAGAAATAATAAAATTATTTTGCTATCCTAATGTACTTATGCTACTGTGAAGTTATTAGTGTGCTTTTCAATAGTAGAATTGGATAATTCTATTAATTCTATGTAAATGTAAGTCTCAACCAAAAGCAAAAGAATGCCTATGCTAAATAACAAACAAGACAACAAAAGTACAGACAAACTTCATTTGAGAACATACAATGATACAAAAAATACAAAAAAAATCTGTAATTTGTTGGAAAATGAATGGATCAGAATAAGCCAGGTATAGCAAGGTAAGTGACATATGTTATTGCATGTGAAAGCAGAATAAAACCAAAGACTTGAAAATAGAAGTAGGGCCGGGCGGTGGTGGTGCACGCCTTTAATCCCAGCACTCAGGAGGCAGAGGCAGGCAGATCTCTGTGAGTTCAAGACCAGCTTGGTCTACAAGAGCTAGTTCTAGAACAGGCTCCAAAGCCACAAAGAAATCCTGTCTCGAAAACCAAAAAAAAAAAAAAAAGAAAGAAAGAAAGAAAAGAAAATAGAAGTAGGGTTACAGGGGACTGGAAAGGAAAGGGGCTAAAGATGGAAAAGAAATTTCTTCTTTCTTTACTTTCTTCAGAATAGAGGACATAGGGATAAATCACAAAGCTACAGCCACCTAATTTTGTAATTGAAAGTCAATTTTTTTCATAAAATAGATTTTAATTATTGTTTCCCCCTCCCACAACTCTTCTCAAAACCTCGCCACCCACCCAAATCTACACCCTTTCCTGCACTCTCTCATTAGAAAACTGCCAACATCTAAAAATTAATAACAGTAGTAAAGGAAGATAAAATAAAAACAAACCAGAATGGGACAAAACAAACAAACTGTGAAAAAAGAGCAAAGAGAAAACACAAGAAACACAAACAGACACAGAGACATACATGTTTGCAAACACAGAAATCCTATAAAAACACAAAACCAGAAACCATAATATATAAACAAAAGACCTGTAGGGAAAAAGAAGCCCAAAGTATTATGACACCAAAAATACTCTAAAATTACCAAGCGTGAAACAAATGGGTATTTTAAAGAGATACAGATAATCAGTGCCATCAAAAATTGGATGGATAATTGGAGTTGAACCTAGAAATTGACACCTTTAATTCTAAACATAAATGGATATAGGTAGGTTAGGGAGGTGGATCAAAGATACAATGCAAGCTATTCATCTCTAATTAAAATTTTAGTTAGCATAAAAATTAGGTTTCTTTATAGCATTTTCATTATAGTACAGAGATCTTTCCTCTCTGTGGCTGGAGACATGGCTCAGTAGTTAAAATCACTTGTTTCAATGGACAGGAGTTCAATTCAGTGGCTCACAGCTCCAGGGCATTCAATGTCCTTTTCTTGACTCCATAAGCATCTTTCTGTACACATGTGCACATACAAACACACACACACACACACACACACACACACACAGAGAGAGAGAGAGAGAGAGAGAGAGAGAGAGAGAGAGAGAAATTTTTTAAAGTTTATTTCTAGGTCTCCTGGTTTTTGAGGCTATTGGAGATGGGAATCTCCCCCTCCCCCAAATCCTGTTCAATAAGTTCATTATTATTATTATTATTATTATTATTATATAGAAAAACTGCTAACTTCTATGGGTTGATTTTGTTTCTTGCTACTATGCTGGAACTATCAGTTCTAAAAGGTTTCTTGTTGAGACTTTAGAGTCTTTTAAGATCCTATTATATAAAAATAGGGATAATTTGACTTTTCCCTCTTTACTTCTTTCTCTTGTATTATTGCTGTAGCTAAAGACTTTGAATTCTATTTAGTAGGGGTGGGGAGAGCAGACACCTTTGTCATTCCTGATTTTTAAGAAAGTGTTTTCATTTTTTCCCATTATACTGTATTATTTACTATAGATTTTTCATGAATAGGCTTTATTCCATTGAAGTATGCTCTATTCTTAACTTCTTCAAAGGTTTTATCAGGAAGGGATTTTAAACCTTGTCAAAGTTCTTTACTGAATAACTAAGATGCTCATATGATTTTTGTCCTTGAGTCAGTTATGTGTTGTATATATTTATTGATGTGTATGTTGAACCATCCTTTAATCACTTGAATGAAATGAATTTGATTAGGGTAACTGATCTTTTTAATGTGCTTTTTAATTCAGTTTGCAAGTGTGTAAAATCACTTCTTCTAATACAAATTGGTAAATATTCTATAGTGACAAAAATAGGTGAGTGGTAACTAGTAGGTGTGGCAGGGATGGACTGCAGGGATACATGAAGAATATTTTGGAAATCATGTAAATGTTTGTTTATCTTCTCGATGGTGATGCTTCACAAGTGTACACCCCTGACGAAACTCATCAAACTATATAGTTAACATCATGAACCTGGAAGAGTTATTAAAAGCTGCATTAGAAGCATCAGGTTTTACATGACCCAACTCTCCGCTGTCCCCAAGAAATACACAGAGCAAAGAAAGACATCCATAAACTGAGAGTCGAAAGTTGGAACTCCAGCTACCAAAAAGAAGCAGCAAACAAGCTGGCACAACAAATTTTATATTTGATAAAATAGACTTCAAACCAAAACTGCTCAGAAGGGATACAGAGAGCCACTACATACTGACAAAGAGAACATTTCATCAAGAGAATGCCATTGCTGTAATATTTACACACAGAATATTGGAACCCCAATTGCATTAGAACAAACACTACAAGGCATAAAATACCACACAGGTCTGGACATCATGATAATGGGAGACATTATCATCTCAATATCACATCTAAATAAGTGCTTCAAATAAAAACTCAGCAAGGAAATCTCAAAGCCAGGTCACACCAAAGACCAATTGGACTTAGATATTTTAACAAACATTCCACCCAATAAATATGGACAAACAGATAAAAACAATACTGTCTCTAACATTAGCCACATTATAAGCTACAAAGTAAGTCTTAATAAATGCCAAAGATGAAATAATTCTCTTATTCAACATAGTGAGCAAAGTCTTAGCTAGAACAACACAAGAGAAAAAACTATCCCTACTTGCAGATGGTAAGGTTCCATATTTACTTGATCTGTTTTTGGGGCTCCTAGCAGTGGAGTCAGGACCTGTACCTGGCACTTGAGCTGACTTTTGGGAACCTATTCCCCATGTGGGTTACCTCACCCAGCTTTGGTGCAGGAAGAGGAGCTTGGTCCTGCCTCAACTTGATATGCCCTGCTTTGTTGACTCCTATGGGAGGCCTTCCCCTTTCTGAACAGAAGAATAGATAGGGGGAGGAAGTAGATGGGAGAAGGAGGGAGGAAAGGGGAGGAGAAGAGGGAAAACTGTGGTTGGTATGTGAAATAAATGAATTTTTTTAAAAAAAAAAAAAGAGAGAAGAGAAAAATTTTGTTCAGATGTATGGAAAAAATGGAATTCACAGGAAAATGGGCAGAACTAAAAATGTATTAAGCAAGGTAACCCAGGGTCAGAAAACCAGATGCCATATATGGATCCTAGCCTCAGACTATTAAATGTATATCCAGGTGGGAGTAGATATGGGAAAAGGCTAGGAAACTAGAAAAAAGTCAATCAGACTCGGCTTGGGGGAGTTAAAGGAAGGGGTAGGAAAGACAATAGAACAAAGCAGAGGAGGGAATAGTATGTGGGAAGCAGGTATTAAACCAAAATGAAATCTGTATAAAAATTCCATCTGGAGACAATATTCTGTAAGCAAATTTTAAAAATAAAATATTGTTTTAAAAAAAGAAACACCAAGTTTTAACTCATGTACCATCGCCATATGCAGCTACACACCGTATGCAGCTACACAAATAAGCACGTAACAAAGACCTTGATTCTGAATGAAAGTAGTATTTAAATACAGAGAGAAGAAAACTTTTCCACCTAAGTCAGAATCGTCATAGTAGAACGCATTTTACTGTTTTGATTTTACTGTTAGCGAAACTTCTTAGTAAGTTCAAGCAGCAGAAGTTTCCTTTCCCAAATCATCTTTGTCCTATGCCTGAGCAAGCAAATCCCGCCCACACGGGACACATTGTTTGGCATGACTGTGCAAAGCCGGGGCAGCTTCCTCAGTGACAGACAGGGCTCTCAGAGGCAGCACATGACTTCTTTGCAAGATTAAACAATTGTCAACTGTTGCAAAATGATGCATTTGAGTTCACACTCAAGAAAAAAAACCTGGAGGAAGGCATTTCTGAAATAGCAGCATTTGCAGTCCTGGTTCTAGAACCATTATTAGCTCAAGTAGAGTATGGTGTGCACCACAGTTAAGCAGCTAATGCGGCTGTTAATAGTCACTTATTACTAATGCATAAAAATGAGAAACATAACAGTTAAGATTTTCTTCCTTTTCATTCATTTGCAGGTCTTTTGGAGGAAATGCAAATTTACAGCTAAAGTTCTAATAAATGAACTTCATATTAGAAGGCCCAAAACAGTAGGCTTTTTTAAATGAAACTATGAATTAAAAAAAAAAAGTGTAAGGTAGTTTTGTTTCCTTGTTTCTGTAGCTATTTCTACACAGGTACCAAGCTAACTAAAACTCATTCCTACTGCTTATCATAAATTTCAGAACCTGTCATCTTTGTTGTTATTTAGCACAAAAAAATACACATCCACATCAGAATCTGTGAAAACATCTAAGGAAACCAAGTTAAAAGCATTTCTGTCTTCATTTGTCAGTCCTACATCTCAAACTTCATAACTGTTTCCTGTCACCTGTTAGGATCCTTCGAATCCTAATTCTAATAAGCTATTCTAATACACTCAAGACTCAGTCTTTTCAGGAAGCCATTTCTAACGGCTAGAGAGTACAAGCCATGGGAGTTTTACCTCTTCCTATTCCTCTAAATGTTTTATATAATGAGGTGAATTATGGTGCATTGCTTTCCCCTCTGACAAATGCATACCATATTGTTTATTTGTTTAACAAACGAGGAATAAGAAGGATATAAAACCAGATTGCAAGCTGAGGTAGCAAATCCATTGTAATCATGGATTTATTTCTCCTAAAGGGTCAAGGTATCATCTTATCTTACTTATTCATGTATTTTCAAGCAGGACCTATCTATGTAGTTCTGACTGGCCTGGTGCTTGCTACATACACCAGGCTGTTCTCAAACTCAGAGATTTATCTGCCTCTGTCTCCTGAGTGCTGGGATTAAACACATGCTCCACCACTGCTTAATTCAAGGTTTTATTTTAAATGAATGCAACTTTATGATTCATATCTTCATCATATAAGATCCAGAAATTCAGATGGCGTTAGCAGACTTTATGTAGCCCAAATGTGAGGTGATTTTTGCTAACCACAGAATAATAAGGTCACGTTGGTGTGGAAAACTCCTGGCTCCAGTAAAGGTTAATGTGGAAACTTTAATTGTGACTTAGTGGATGTTTTTCTACATTTTACAAGCTGCATGTTGTAGCTATAGGTTAGAAAAGTGTCGTTTTTCCAAAGTATTTTTGAGTTACAGATGAAAATGAGATTGAAAACTCTTTAACATGTGTGATTAAATTGCCTATTTTCCGGAGGTTATGAGACTAATTTGTCATCATCCAAATGACTTCACTATATTCTACTCTAATGCAGCAGTTTTCATTGCATCTTCCAATGGTGGAAGTCTGTGATAGCTAACCTGAAGATCCAGGAACACCACATGTGCACATGTGAGCACCCACGCACATACACACAGACGTGCACACAAATACACACACACACACAAAGCATACACACATATACACATGCATGTATCACATAAATAGAAAAAAAATTAAACAAGGATTACTCTCAGCCTTGATAGGAAAATAAAATAAATAAAAAGCTTAAACATAAGGAAGAGAAACCGGTTTAAACTAGTCAATTCTGGCTTTGTTTCTGCTTTGTTTTGTTTGAGTCTTGAGGAGGATATATGATGAGTAGGAGCTTGCTTCCAAAGGCCTAATGAGTTTCCATAACTGCATAAATGTTAGTGGTTAAACCAGAATTTAAAAAAAGGGTTCCGGGTAAACTGAGATGGTTCATTTGCACTGAGCGATTGAAAGCAATTACAAAACAGAAAGTTCAATATTCCTGTTAGGTACAACACACACAAAAAGCAAGAAACACAATATTCTTCAGGGCAGCACATACATGTGATGATGAATAGACAATTAAGGGAGCAGCTGTTCTTCTACAAAGGGATTCATGAGCTCCGAAGACAGTGGCTGCTGTTGGGCAGAGTTGGGGGTGATTCCAGCATTCTGCTTCTTGCTTACTCAGGCCCTTGGTGTATAACCAGCCCTTCATGTCTAAGCGCGTCATATAGTACACAACATAATATATTTAACAGAGAAGAAAATTAAAATAACTGCAAATAAATATACAAATTTGTATGTTTTATTTTTAATGTTTTAAGCATAACTGGCACAATTTACCTAGGACTCTGTTTCATATTCTTAGATTTTATAAAACTGTCTTTTCTTATTGAAGATACCAACCTAGTAGCAGACAGCACTCTAGCTAGGTGTTAAGTAACAAAATTCTGGACAGAAACCCAAAGTTCTATCGAAGACAGAGAGGAAGGGAGACATCAAAATCTGAGTCAGAATATTAACCAATATATTAAGTCTTCATTTCTTATCCCTATAGTCTTGCATGGGTTTCTGAGAACCTCGGTTGCTGAATTACACATGTGGGAACTGAGTGCCTGACATTATGAGTGGCCCTTAAGCTCCTATAGGCAAGGGTGATTCATTACATTATTAGCGAACGGTATTAAGAGGGATAGCTAGGCATGTGGAAAAAATAATATCAGGTTCCTATCTCACTCCTCAGGCCCTTGCTTACTCAGGCCCTTGGTGTGTAAAAAAAAAAATATTTAAATATACAAATAAAATAAATAAAAGCCCTGGGAAAAAAAACAAGGGTAGTTTGGGGTTTTTAGTCTTGCACAGAGCTGACAATGGTAAGGTAATACACTGCACAGAGCTGATGATGGTAAGGTAATACACTGCACAGAGCTGACGATGGTAAGGTAATACACTGCACAGAGCTGACGATGGTAAGGTAGTACATTGCACAGAGCTGACGATAGTAAGGTAGTACATTGCACAGAGCTGACGATGGTAAGGTAATATGTTGCAGGAGCTGCGGACTTCCTGGGATGTGTGAGTTCAAGTACTGAAACCAGGGGAAAGTTCCAGGTAAAGTGTGACAGTTGACATTAACCAAAACCTTTACTAACCATAGAAAACTGAAACTAGAAATAATAATACTGAAATATTTAACTCCAGAACTTAAATCATTTTTTGGAAAAAAATCACTAAAAGATTGCCAAGCAAAATTCTAAAGATTGTTCATACATTTATGATGAACGAAGGCCAATTTTCCTCAGAAAATATACAGAAAACATAAATTTTTTAAAAAAGAAAAAGGAAAAGCTGAATGAATAGAAACTGGATAAAAGATGTGACTATTTTGACAAAAGATTTAACATCATCTTAGTTGTCATGACAAGCAACTCCAATTCTACTGATCAGATGGGGCACAGAGATCAAATAAACACCCAGATGGTTTGTAAAATAAAGACATGAAGAAAATAATTACAAAAGCAAGTCTTAAGACACAAGAATTTAAACAATTCAACAGGTAGATAAAATTTAGAAAGCAAACAATAATTGTTGCAAAAAATAAATCTTATTCCACAGCAAAGTAGTTATCTGTGTCAGCAACTTGTACCAACTGCTAATAAAAACCATCTTGCTGTGTCTTTAAAAAAAAAAACAAAAACAAAAAAAAACCTCTTATTTCTCAAGAAACTGAAAATGGCCAAAAAAAAAAGTCAACCTGTAGAGAGATAACTAAATGGCACGAAACAACGTATGTGAAAACACTTTGAGAACTATAAAGTAATCATTTTTAAATGTTCATGAATACAAGCCGTGTCAAAAATTTCGGTTACATTGTTGTGCCTCATCCTTCCAGCAACTCTAGACACTAGACTAAGGAACAGGCGAACTTAAAGTTTGAAAAATATGAGTGACTGCACGTGAGCTCAAGCCTGTGACCTGCCAAATGTCTGCCTGTGGTATGGAAATTAGAGAAAAGGTCAAACACAGACCTTTCAAACCTGTGTACCTAGGGTTCTGCTGGAGGCTTTGAACTTGGCAGTAAATAAGCATAGTATCAGAAAGCTCAGAAGAAATAAGATCTCCTGACACAAAGGCGAAAACCCTGAAGTAAGAACATTACAACTTGGCAATAAGAATGTCCGTGATGGCTCTCCAGACTTACAAGGAAGCCATCTTAGCAAAGATGTTGAAGAGGAAGCCAGCCTGAAAGGGCCTAGAGAGCAGAGCCGACTGAGTCAACAAAATGGAGGCTTAAACTCTCAAGGATTCTGCCCTAGATAAGATGGAAGACCGTGACTTTGTTACCTGTTCATGACAAACGTGGGAAAGAGATTGAGCAATACCTGGTGCGTGCTGACTAAGGAAGTGTCTTACAAGCAGAGAGAGACAACGCGTGCTTGTAGATGGAAAGAGGTAGGGGTCAAAAGAATGAAGACAGCTACGTGGGAAAGCAGGATTCTAGATGTACTGAAGGAGTACGAGGCAAGCACCAAAGTGGTTTCCTTTCGAAAAGCCCTAAGAGGTCATGATTGCAGACACATGAGGTAGTAAGGATGTTGAAGGCAGTGAAGTAGCTTAGTGTCCCTTAGCTGGCAGAGCTCTAGGCATCCTAGGAGGGATGAGACAAGGTCTCAGATGCCCTACCACTGGGAGGCTAAAGTCCACATTGCAAGATGGGTGCATCAGAATGAGCCACGATCCTCTGACTGTGGCACAGGGATAACCCAAGCAGCAAAAAAACTAAGAAAGCCCCAGAGGAGAGCTCTTAACTCTGCCTCTTTCCACACACACCTGAAAAGGTTCATGAAAACACAGAGGCCTGGAACTTTAAAAGCCTGGGTGTTCCTAGTAGTTTAGGGCCATAGGAGACTCCGTGTGGTACATCTGCTGTTGCTGTTGTTGTTAAATTGTTACTGTTTTGATTGCTTGATTTTTTGAGACTGGATTTCTCTGTGTAGCCATGGCTGTCCTGGAACTTGCTCTGTAGACCCAGCTGGCCTTGAACTCAGAGATCTGTCTGCCTCTGCCTCCTGACTCCTGGGATTAAAGGTTTGTGCCACCACCACCTGACTCCGCGAGGCACATCTTAAAAGTCCCGGATCACAACAGCCCCTGGGCAACTTCTAAAAAGGGACCAATTGAGGTTTGCTTTGGGAATAAAAATAGCTAGACTTAATCATTCGGAATCTCCATGTATTTACCACTTCAACTTTTTGTCAACACCTTAGAAAGGGTCATAGAAGTAAATGTTCCTGTAACATGCAAAAGGGTTAGTTGGACAGGCAGTGACATTTCACGGTAAAGTAAGAAAATGTCAAAAGAAAAAGGAAGTTACTAAATACCTTAAAATTGCACAGACACACAGATCAGAAAGACATTTCTATTGAGCAACCGCATAGTCTCAGATGGCATCCTTATCCCTAGCACTGTCCCGGGTTTACCACTGTTGATAGAGATAAAAAATAATAAGGGGTAGATTCTGTTTTCCCATTCTTGCTAGAGTCTTTTCCCTTCCTTGCTACCTAACTTCTAGAATGAGTGGCCGGGGCTCTCAGCATCGCTTCCCTCCCACTCACTTCCCCAGCAGTACCAGCAATCTGGCTGCTCCCCCGCCCCACCTGCTACTCAAACTGCAGTCTTGAAAGACACCAGCGTCTTTATAGTCAAATTCTAACTCTTCAGCATTATTGGTGCACCTGAGTTGCTTGGCCTGGTTTTTATACTGGAAAGTTTGCATTAAAGCTTATTTTTAAAAATTGAATAAAATGAATAAAGCCAGAAGATCATGACAGACAGGGATCTTGTGCTTCTGTGTGGTAACAAGAGCTACCGTGACTCTGTCGAACTTGGGATAAAGGTCACTGGCTCCTTGCACAGAAAGCAAGACATTTACCCAACAACAATGGGCAAATACGGACAGACCCCACTCATGTCATAAATCCTTGTAGCCAACGATGACAGCTTGAAGACATCCTGTGCAATCCTTCTCTTTCCACCTTTAAAACCTTCCCTTGCTATGCTGGGCGGTAGTGGTGCTGGCCTTTAATCCAAGCACTCGGGAGGCAGAGGCAGGTGGATCTCTTGTTAGTTTGATAGACCGAGTTCCAGTATAGCCAGGACCACACAGAGAAACCCTGTCTCAAAACAAAAAAAAAAAAAAAAGAAGAAAGAAAGAAACTAGCAACTTCTCTTGCCTCAACCTTTTCGAATACACATATAGTTAACTATGACTCATATTACCAGGACAGTACTGCTCCTAAATATATTTACTAATCTTTGGGCTGCCTCTCTCTGTTCTCTAAGTTAACAACACACTTGGTCACTTTCTCCTTGTGAAGCCCCTTTCTTCACCTCCACCACAACACCTACACATTTCCTTTTCTGTCTCCTTGCCCCCTATTCAGTACCCTCTCGGCAAACTACCAAACTTCCTTTGTCCTCCAGCACCTTGGTGTGGGGTATTCCTCTCAAGCATCAGCTGCTCCTCTATTTTTAAAAGCATTTGTTTACTTCGTTTGCTCCTTTGAGACAGTGTCTAACTATATAGCCTAGGTTGGCCATACCACCTGCCTCACCAACCTAAATGCTGAGGTTTCAGGCATGCAAGACCCTCCGTGAGTCTTCACCTACTCCTGTTTCTCTAATTCTTCTCCCATTATCCCTCCCATCATCCAAAATTCCTGCTAAACCTCCACCCTGTGGATTCGCTCACCCCAACCGGACCTCAGCTCTCTCTGTGTGTCGCGGGGCTGTTCCACCAGCCGGAGGGCCCCTCTCACAGGTCTACCTGGGTACGCTGCCGCTCACCTTCTCTGTCACTTCCGGCAAGATTAGACTCACCAACTCCATTTTTCCCTACATTCTTTATGTTGCTTAATTATTTTATTATTTAACAACTATCTTCCCTGCCAGATTCTAAGCTCCCAGAGAACATGATCTATAGCTGTTTTGTTTTGTTTTTTTTTTTTTAAGTGCTGGGGTTTAATTTAAAGCCTTGCTCTGGTACTGAGCTACATCCCCAGCCCCTCCACATCTTTCTTCACCAAATATCCCCGGTACAAAGCACAGTGACAGACACGTGGCTGAACATCCCCTTCCTTACTGACTGATCAAATGACCGAGCCTCATTCTAGCTGTGACTTGTTTTTCCTAGACAGGGATCGCAACCCTTTAGTCACTATTGGTTCTCTCTTGAATGTCACTGTCATTTCCAGTGCATCACGTCTGAAACCAGAGGTCCCATATACACACTCTTGCCGCGGCTCTTTCACCTCTGTTGTTGGTACTGGAGAGCTGTTCCAAGCCAGCTCACCCACTGAAAGGTGAGGCGACAGGGTCAGCATGCCCTGGAACAGGGCTTAGTCTTTATTGGTCCTCAGACAAAGTGAAAGAATTTAATAGAGAGGTATCCTGAGTCCTTCCCTCCTGAAAAGCCTGTATCTCTTAACAGTGTCACACCTACTTATTTCATAAGTGGGGAAATACTGCCTAAAAAGATTAAGAAACCCTTTATCAATGAAATACCAGTTATACGGATTAAATGTGGCAAACCCCAACAATGAGGATGTAATGTTGAAAAGAGCCCCAGAAAATAGGAGATTAAATTTAGAGAAATGGTGTGAGTGGCAAGCTGGCTTCTCATGAGAGTTTTTCAGTGCTAAAAGGTGGGCAGAGGAGTTGATCTCTACCCAGAACTCTACACATCTCCAGCGAACAACGTGCTTTGGTAATGAAAGTAAAATAAAGATTTCAGACATGAAATTGTAAATAATTCTTTTCATACAAAAGAAAACAGAACGTTTCAATAGCAAAAAGAAGTGAAATAAAAGTTAAAGATACAAAATCGATTGGGGAAATAAGATCAGATAGAGACTCAGAATTTCATGAAGGAATGAAGAATATAGGAGGCGGCAAGTACGGTGCGTATCTAGAATGGTCTTATTGAGAAGTAGTTTACCTACAGTGAGCACCTTCATTTATCCCCATCTTATTCTAGCCATTCTGAGCTGGCCAGCCTCCCTGTATCTAACGTCTCTCTCAACCCATTTCTTAGTCTCAGAGCTTGTCTTTTCTGCTAGTTAAAGCTAAGCACATAATCTGTCAGTGATTTGTCTTCTTTCCCATCTCTTATTAGATCTTGCTCTCTGTTATAGAAGAAAAGAAATAGTTATGGCTCCTTAGACCTGAATGCATCTGGGGTTTCCTCTGTCATTCGAATCTCTGTATTGGCTTTGAAGAAACACCTGCTCCAAGCGTGTTTCAAAAATGCTGGATTTCCCTATACTCCCCAGTATGGAGAGGAATGTCCAGCATTCATGTCCTTCCTCTATGATTCCCTTCTCAGCTGCCAATATAATAGCATGGAACTCCTATTGTAGGAACCCCTGCTAAGAAGCCCCCTATTTCTGCTTCAAAGGGAAGACTTTACTAAGTGCCACTGCCAAACAACAGAATGTTACTATCACATTATTCTCCAAAACTATTCTCCAAAACTTAGAATATTGTTTCTTTTTACAAGCTAATAGACGACCTCACTGTTAACTGAACAATATCCAGATAATCAATTTTCCATTAAAGTCCCTTGAAATGCAGTCTTATTTTTTTATTATTGTATGATACGCTGTCCTGCAAGTTAGAACCATAGTGTCACAGAACCTCCTGGCCTTTGTTCCTGTTACACATCCTTCCTCCCAATTTCCTTCTCTGACTTACCCTATCTACCCAAAGCTCAGTCAAGGCCCAACTCAAGACCAAATCCTCTGTAACACTGTCAACACCCTATGGTTTTACCTTTCTTCATTTTTACTTTAATATTTTCTGATTTTAAATGTTACTTGAAGATTTGATTTTATTTTTGTCTCCCTCATTTAGATTGCCAGAAACGTTTAGTTGGTATTCTTTCACACTTTACACATGCACGGGGGGAGGCAGGGTAGGGAGAGAGAGGGGAGAGAGAGGGAAAGAGGAGGAGAGAGAAAGAGTGAGGGAGAGAGAAAGAGAGGGAGATAGAGGGAGGGAGGAGAAGAGAGGGAAGGGAAGGGGGAGAGAGAGAGGGAGGGAGAGAAAGAGGGAGAGAAAGAGAGAGGGAGAGAGAGAGCACTCTTGGCATTTTTATTTACCAGAATATTGAGCATGAAATTCCAGAGAGAAACACACCTGTATATTAAGCTAATACGCAATAGGCAAATTTACAGCAGATGCAAAATAAAAAAGGAAGATAGGACTGAAGTTAGTGAGGACAATTCACTGCTTTTCTGATGTTGCTTTTAATCTCCTTAGAGCTGAGAGCTGGTTGTCTCCTCCTGTTATTACCTGCCCCCTAGTGGAAGATAAGGAAAAGGAGTAAAAATTATGAAAAAAAAAACACTGGAGAGTTGGTTCCTCTCTCTCTTTCTCTCTCTCTCTCTCTCTCTCTCTTCTCTCTCTCTCTCTTTTTCAACTTACATTGGTAAAACTAGTACCTTCAATAAAAGGTGTAATGATTTTTGTCAGAACGTGAAACTATAATTTGAACATAGGGAAACTCAGAAGACAGTGGGGCAAAAGTAAGTAGAAAGAAAAGGCATGGTCCGTGAAAGTGGAGGTCACGCAGCCACTCATGAGACGGGGAGTTTAGCTTCTTCTTAACTTCTCCCTTGAGTATTTCATTAGATAAATACCACATGGTTTACAGCTTTATAGTAAATAGGCAAAACAAAAGCATTCTATCCTCTACCCTTCCTCCTCCTATGTGAATGGATCTTACATAGTAAGCTAACTATTCCTGTCTGCAACACCAGTAACAAAGCCATAAAGTTGTGGCCCTGGTTCGTTTTCAGCTCCTTATCCTAAATTATTTTTCCATGAACTTAGCGTGCAGAACATGTGTATAAAGTCCTTTGCTTATTTGCGTTCTAAACGCTCCATGACTTTATGATACAAGCTAGGACTTCAGAGATTTGATGAATGCAGCATCTCCAACTTATGTTCAGATGCAGTTTTAAAAACTTAAGCCTTTAATCCCAGCACTTGGGAGGCAGAGGCAGGAGGATCTCTATGAGTTCGAGGCCAGCCTAGTCTACAAGAGCTAGTTCCAGGACAGGCTCCAAATCCATAAAGAAACCCTGTTTTGAAAAAAAATAAGCCTTTAAGCCTTTAAAGTCCAAATTATCTGTTAGCATTTCCATTTTGTTGCTTTTCTGTCTGCTTCTCTAAGTTAATATGCAACAGGACACAAACAGCTCCTTGCCTCCCTGGCTTTCCCTGTCAAATTCCCCCTGCACGGATTTCAGGAGCTTTCTAAAGAAGCTCAGCTACTGAAAGCTACAGATCTCTCTTTTTCTTTTCCCATTTAACTTCTAACCCAATATTGGCTTAGCATTTTCTAGCAGTGCTACAGTGGGTGGTTCTCTTTGGTGAAAAACCTACGGGTAAATTGCTCACCCAAGTGTTTCGTGGTGTCCTTTTTAGAACCATGAACAAACCATTTTGCCTTTCTAAGCTTCAAGTTCTTGCTTTGTAAGATGGAGCTAGCTGTCTTCCATGCCTATCTCATTGGGTTGCTATGCACATCAAAGAGAAAAGACATGTAAAAAAATCTCAGCAGAGAGGTGCGGTGGTAGAACAGAGCTATTTTACATGTGCTCACAAACAAGGTTTTCATGAGATACTCTTTTCTGGGAGATAGACAGAAAAGATTTTAAAGGAATTCTGATGAGAGAAAAAAATACCATTTCTTCTTTAAATCGCTGAACTATAAAATTTGGAACTAAGTGCCTTGTTCCTTTGCAGCTTCTCCATCTACTAAAAGTGAAACACGAAAATGCCCTCCCACACCAACTCCCACCTACCTTCTATAGTGAAACCAGGACACCCCCACAGTAGCCCCAAATTCTATTCAACTCCTACAAGAATGCAGACATTGAGGAGGGCACCTTCTGATTCAAAAAGTGTCTCCCGTAGCCCACACATCTTCAAGATAAATACAGACATACATCACCCATATGCCAGCGTAACTGTATGCGTAAAGCACATAGTCACAGAAAGTGATAGAAACAAATATTCCCGACTTACACTGTTGGCAAGGGAGACCTAGGCGAGATATGGGAGACGACAGTCATTTTAATTTTTCTCCAAGAGGGAGAAAATACAGAAAACCCATGTCACTTTGCTTGCTATGAATATGTGTTTAATTTATTCTCCCTTGTTCTTAAAGGGGAGGGGAGATGAGGACATGGCAGTGGAGAAAATTATAGACGTGCATATATTGTAGGACACAAAGCAAAATAAACATGGCAAAGCAGAACGTAGGGTGGTGAGATGCCTCACATCTAGAGGACCCCCCCCCAACTCTACAACAGCAATTGGTTTGCACTGCCTGGCAAAAAGGGCAAGGCTCAAAAGCAGCACGCAGCAGGTCTCTCACCCCTAGTCTTTCTCCCAAAGGAAATTTAGACTCACCAGCCACAAAGACCCCCCATATCAAGAGTACCGCTAGGTCAGAAGTTCTCCAAAAGCAGGGCATTTCTGGTTTCTGGTTTCTGCTGCTCACTCGGTACTTTTTCTCCTCACAAGTAGGGGAGCAGTAGTGACCATGGCCAGGCTCCCTCTGCTCGCCTGTTGGCTTCTGTGTGGAGTACCTCTTAACCATCAGCAGCGAGCTCTCCTTCCCTCCCTGCCCTTTCCTTGGACTCGACGTGTTGCAGTCTGATTAGTAAGCTGGAAGAGAAGAAACTTCTCTGGGACTTGACACAGCAGTAGATTTCCTGTGCAATGCTTTGCAGAGGAAGCAGAGTGAGTTATCTTCCAGCTCATTGGTTCTCCTCTCCTGCTGCTCACAGATAAACTGTACAATAAGGCTCTGAACATGCCTGAGACAGATGGATTTGTCCATTCAAAACTGATATGGGATATTGACCTATTTGGAGCCTACTTTTAAATGTTCCAATACTTGTTAATACTTGTAAATGTTCCAATCACAATTAACTTCAGGGAAATTCTTCAATAGAAAAAAAAGTGTACAGTTTTCTCCAGTCTTTCAATGTAGAATAAATATTTCTCCTTGAAAATGCTTGAGGGAAGCTGCAATCTAGTCTGGAGGTCCACACATAACACTGGGAGCATCGAAAGTGTACCACTTTTCTGGTATTACTCTAGCAATCCCAAAATTGGTGGCTTAACACAACACAAATTCAGTACCTAGGAGTAGAGTCTAGATGGCTGTAAGGGGCTAAGCTCAAGGCATGGCCAGGGCTTCACTTCTGGGGACTCAACCTTTCCCAGCACCTAAACGACATCTCCACTCTCTGGCCTGTGGATATGTCATTCTGGCCTTTGCTCTGCTTTCATACCCGATGTCCTGACTGTGACCCTTCTGCCTCTCTCTTAGAAGGATCCTCTGTGATTGATTTGCTCAGGGAATTCAGCATTGTCTCTCTGTGTGAAGACCCTTAACTGAATTACGTCCACAGAGTCCATTTGTCTGATCAATGGACATTCAGCCACGGGTCTCTGTTGGAGGTTCAACACTGCGTCTCCCTGCTCTCTGACTTTGGAAGAAAAAGGTTAGTGTAAGCACAGATAATTATCTTTCAGTTGTCACACATCCGAGATTCTGACTTTCCAAATAAAATTTGGTGTGATGTTGCTAATTAATGTGCACTTAGATTACAGTTGAGAGGAAGAAAGACAAAGAAAAAAAAACTTCTGTGGCTGTGGTAAGAATTTCCTACCCCACAGCAAAGTGCTCCAGGAAGGGGAAGAAAACAGTGCAAACAGGAAAAAAGATAAAACAACATGCATTTTTTTTTCAAAGTTAGCAGTTCCCTCTTCCTTCTTACCAAACATTAAACTACGTATATTCACCCCTCCCCCCTCTCAAGCTTTCTCAGTGAATCAATTTGATTCACATCATGAGATAAGATCCTTAAGAGCAAGGAAGGCTTGAGGACGTAGGCTATGACAGTGAGGGAAGAGTAGCTGTCCTCGATTCTATTCAATGATTCATCAGATATCTGAAAAAAAATTGAAGAAATGTCATTTGAATCGTGATGCCATTTTTCCATCAGACAAAGCTGTTAGTCCTGGAGGTTCTGACAACAGACAGAAGTAGGTTTAAGTTCTCTGCCAGGCAATGCCAATGAGACCGGGTAATTTTGATTTTCTTAGTCATGACTGCATTCTTTTTTCCATTTGGTGTTGTAATGACGTGAGCTGTTTTTAATGCCACCAAAAATTCTTCATGATCAGGGTAGCAAAAAGGCACAGTGGGTAAAGGTGTTGGCCGTATTGATGTGGGATTTCCCTCTGTGTGCGGTGATTACCATTAATGAATAAAGAAACTGCCTTGGCTATAGCAAGGCAGAACTTAGGTAGGCAGGGAAAGCTGGGCTAAATGCTGGGAGAAAGAAGGGCAGAGTCAGAGAGAAGTGATGGAGCAACCGGAAACATTCGCTATAAACTTTAGCCAGTAAGCCACTTTCGTGTCACAATACACAGATTAATAAAAATGGGTTAAATTAAGATGTAAGAGTTAGCCAATAAGAAGTTAGAGTTAATGGGCCAAGCAGTGATTTAATTAAGTTTCTGTGTGATTATTTTGGGTCTAAGCTAGCCGGGTGGCCAAAAACCAACAAGTGGTATCTGTCTCTCCTCCTACACTGTACAAGACTGAAGACCTAATTGCAATCCCCAGAAACTACATAAAAGTAGAGAGAGAGAGAGAGAGAGAACAGAACCAACTCCACAGTTATCCTTGACCTTCACAAAAGCACCATGTCATGTACACACACACACACAAGAATGAGAGAGAGAGAGTTCACATTGCTTCATTTTGCTTTTATTTAATTTTATTCTCTTTATCATTAATTAATTTTGAGATGTGATAGACTCAAACTTTCTGTGTATCTGAGAATGACCTTGAACTCCTGATTGTCCCTTTTTCACCACCCCAAGACTGAGATTCTACTGTGACATGTGCTATAACACCTGGTGTACTGGCGATGGAACCCAGGGCTTCTTGCATGCTAGGCAAGCATACCATAAGCTGAGTCATATTCCCAGCCTCAAAAACAAATGAAATTACTTTATTTTAGTGCCTGCTTGATGCTAATATCAAAACCAAGCTCAAGAGACCTGCCAAAGTTTAAGGAGAACTAGTGGCTGAGCTGAACTGAGCATTTCACGATTGCTGCCTCTGAGGTCTTCAGACTCAGCTCCCACCCCCCAGTCTGAGATTTCAGGTGTGACTTTCACAAGCACGCTCCCTGGGTGCTCATCTGAGAACAAACCACAGACTCTTACACAATTGTGTAAGAGTCTAGTCAATGATTGCCACAGCACACAACTCACAAAAGAGAAGAGTGGGCTTTTTCTCTCATCACTCCCTCACATGGTCTACCCTCAAGCCCCACACCCCAACTTTCTCAATGCCCACCCTCTCTTCTTAAGAACAAGCATTTAAATTACAGCCCCAGGAGTTTATCATCACCCGCTGAAGATGTGCAGTGAGAACCACCATAATAAGAGAAGTGTGTGTGCATCTTGTAAAGGCTTCTCTCTGAAAAATCTCGGGTGCTAGTTTCTTCCTGCATGTGCTTTTCGGAAACAGAGCAGAAAAATGAGAAAGCATCAAGAGGAAGAAACTGCTCAAGCAGAAATGCAAACCCTCCAGCTGTCTTCTACTAGTGTCTATCTATTAAGAACCAGAGGATTTGAGGAAGAAAGAAAACAAAACATAAAAACCAGAATGGTGTCATGTCGATTTAAAACAAAACAAAGCAGACTGGGATGGCGTAGATCAATGATGTGGTAGCCAAAAGCTTAGCTTAGCAACCCTCAGTAAGTTAGAGCCCCTGTAAGCCATGACAACCACAAACTTGAACCTTTGGTTTGCTCAAAAATTACATATCTGTCTACAAATGCCATTCAAGTAAACATCTTCTGCTCAAGAGTATTTCTCGTCCTCAAAGGGCTGGGGTGTAGCTCAGAGGCTCAGTGCTTGCCCAGCATGGTCAGTCCCTGACACTGAAAACAGGGGTGCAGCCCATACTCTGTGCGCTTCTCCTTTCACATCCTATCGTGCTGTTGATATTTACCTTGAAAATTTTCACTTCTACTTACACTATGTCATCAACATAAAAACAACCTTCAGAAAACTATATGTGTGCGTGTCATGTCAGAGCTAACCATCTTGTTATAATTTTACAATTTAAATGTGTGTGTGTCATGTGAGAGCTAACCATTTTGCCATAATTTTACAAACTGTACAGAAAAATTAGACAAGGAAGTTTGAAAGCCAAGTGCATACACTATCAAACAAGTGAGCACCATGTGCAGTGGTTAGTATGTTAGCACACTTTATATACATCAAGAAACTTTAGTAATGTTTATTTGTTGCAAAAAATCAATTCTAGATCTCACTAGTCATATCTATGATAAAGAACACTTTCTAAGCTCTACACTTAACACCCGAAGTCGAGCCCTAAAACCTTCACAAATATTACCCTACTTAATTCTCTACACAACCGTACGCAGAATAATACCTTTATTATTCCCATTTTACATTGTCCCTTCTTAGCCAAAAAGACTAGGTAAATTTTCCAAAGACATATAGATGACTTGTGATGGAAGCAGTAATAAGACTCCAGAAAGCTTCCTTCATAGTTCGGTACTTGGTTACTTCGACTTTCATTTTCTAGTCCAGTTCTAATGTTCTATATTGTCTTCAATACATCTTCCAGGAAGTATTCATCTGCTATTTTTTTCTCTTTCAGTTTCACACACTTATTATTTCATTGCGTTTTTGTTGTTGTTGTGTGATTGTTTAATAAATAAACCATGAGCTGTATAATCTACTTTATATTAATTTTGCTCTTTGCTGCCTACTGCAGTTTTGTGAAACCAATACCAATGCTTAACCCCAGAATTCAGGAAGCAGAAGCAGGCAGAAGCAAGTAGATCTCCATAAGTTTGACGCCAGCCTGGTCTACATAGCAAGCTCCAGGACATCCAGGACTACATAGAAAGACTTTGTCTCAAAAAAAAAAATTTAACAACAACAAAAAATCCCATTACAACTGGTTACCTAATGGATAGTGTGGGTGCCATAGCCAGAAGACATGTCATTTAAAAGGTCACATGGCACCTTGCAGTGTATTTTGCATAAGGATAAATACTGGAAAAGAATCAGATCCAATTCTGTGCTCAGACACAGTGCCTTTCTGTGTTACCAACTGTATTTATGCCTTGCCCAAAGAAATCTTGTTGAAAATGCAAACTTGAAGTATTTTCTGCATTAAGATATTTCCTATTTAGGGCAGTTTTTTACTTATGGGTGGCAATTGGGAAGTCCAGAAAAATACAGAAGTCAACCCCCACACATACACCAAAAAAAAGGGTGAAAATTGCTGTCACATATCTTGACTAAAAACTAACAATGCGGCAAAATATTCTAAATTCAGACAATGATCATCTGACCTTCACGAATTTCTAAGGCAGAAAAGTTAGAAGAGAATATTCCAAGTGTGATTATCTTAAATGCCTTAGATAGTGTTCAATTAATAAATAAATGAACTTCTTGTGGCCTTCTAGTAAAAAATACAAAACATGAAAACCACAGCAGTCACAAAAAACTAGTATTTTCCTGAAATTCATTCACATTTCATTAGCTCAAGATTTCTCAAGGGAATGATAAGCGTTCTGTTGAATTATTATGGTTTTAGTCTCCCAGTGGGTTAAGAATGTTGTCTTCAAATTACATATAGCTAACCATGCTGTATTTTATAATTGTGTATCATTTTCAGTGAATATCTGAGTTTTAAACAGTCAGAACCCAATGTGTTGAATGTAGAATAAGAAAATCATGAGTTTCCCTTTTGAGGTAGCTGTTAAACTGTATGGCTAATGGCAAACTTAGCCTCTGTCACTTGATGTAGGATGTCCTTCTGTATGCTGTGAATATGTGTTTCTCTCATTGGTTGATGAATAAAGCTGTTTCAGCCAATGGCTAAGCAGAATAGAACTAGGCAGGAAATCTAAGCAGCATTAGAGAGAGAAAGAAGATGGAGTCAGGAAGACGCATGTAGCAGCCTAAGGTATAACATGCCAGGACATCACTGGTAAGCCACAGTCATGTAGTAATACACAGATTAGTAAAAATAGGTTAATTCACAAGTGAGAGCTAGCCAGTAATAGCCTAAGCCATTGTCCAAACAATTACAATTAATATTTAGCCTCTGAGTGGTTATCTTATAACTGGTTGTGGGGACCAGAGGATTGAGAGAACAAGCCCAGTGCGGCTGAGTGAGATGGAGAAAAGTCACCATTTACATCACTTAACTTTTTGTCTGTTCTAGAATGTCTATCTGATTCCTTCTTAAGATGTGTCATGCTGGTTGGTGATGGTGCATGACTTTAATCTTAGCACTCAAAAGGAAGAGGCAGAGGCAGAAGGATCTCTGTGATTTCAAGGCCAGGCTGGTCTACACAGTGAGTGGCAGGGATACAGAGAAACCATGTCAAAAAAGTTCTTATCTGTATGATTCTTCCAGTGAAGACTGGTTTCGAGTGTCTAACACTGTTCGTACTTTTAAATTGTAGGAAATTTGGATGTAATTTGAGCCCCTGTGTGATTTTTATCTTCTTCTGGAAGTGATTTTCATGTACTTCTTCTAGGAATCTGTGAACATAGCATCTTCATCCTAAGATAAGACTAGGAGTAGAGGGTGACATCCTGTGACTCAAAGCAAGAACTAAGTTTAGGTGAAGAGAGGTTTTATAGTCCACCCAGGCCCCATTTCATCCTACTCTTCCCCATTCAAGGGGCTGATGGGAGCACCGTTAATGTTTTAATGGGCTCACGTAGATCACTCAGCAAACACCACCAGCGTAAAACACTACCATGTCCAGCTTATCCATCTTTCTTTTACCCTTCCTTCCCTCCCTCCTCCCTTCCTTCCTTCCTTCCCTCCTCC